>VUJU01000348.1:0-118184 GCA_009835225.1 Aphis craccivora | reverse complement strand
GCATATAATATATATTATATTATATATATTATACTATACTATATATATTACTATAATTTGTGTGCTTATAGGTATATATAAAATATTATCGTCGTATTATTATTGCTATAATGCTCTAACACCACACCCTGTCCCCTTTGATGTGTATATAACGTATAATATAATGGATATATTATTATTATTATTATTATATAAGACTACGATTCGGGGCGTTTCATCTCTTCGTCATAGGCACGGAAAATATCGTCGTCGTCGTCGTCGTCGTCGTCGTCGATGCAAATAATTTGCATATGATTATCCGTACCTAACTACGAATTAAATGATTTCAAAGTTTCGACGATCCCTTTACCTTGGCGTTATATCATACGAACTATACGGGTCCGCGTCTTGCCCATGACCGCGGCCCTCCAGAGCCCTTGTATCACACTATCAGAGACCGTCAATTATATTGCCGTCCCTTCACTTGGTCGGTAATAAGCGCACAATAATTATTATATCTTTATATACATGTTATTTTGTCCGTCTTAGTACGATGGTAATTATTATGATAATAATAATATGTTCACGATTCTATTTTAAGACGCTTAATTGTACGTTTTGAAATCTACACTGTTGTCCAGAAGACACACCACCCCATATTTTTAGGCCTATTTGGGTGTAATCAAACGGTATAAAAGGAAATTGTATCTCTACCCCATTGTAATATTTCCACCACAGTCTTCGGAAGACTTTACCGACAATTCCTTCGCATGTGCAAACAGCAGTGCTCTGACGATTGAACCACCATAGTCACAAAGACGAAAACAAATAATTATAAACAATCGATTTTAAGATTTCATCTATCTTGAAAAGGTTATTTGGTGGAAAATGGTTATTATATACGTCATGTAGTTTATTTGCTATGGTTTTTAAACAAAGGCAGCTCTAAGAGGAAAAAACTGATTCACAGTTATTAAGATTTTGTGCGAAAACCAGTGCCAGCGATATATTTTAAATGCCCATTTACCTTTCATACCCATAGCAATAATAGTATTATTATTCAGATTGCACACAAAAAGTTATAAACGCTGTACAATATCTACATGACAATTATACATATTATTTATTTTCAAAATAATACTTAATTTGCGTATTTTATAGTTTATACAACGTGTATATACATTATTATGATACCCAAATGCACAATAGAAAAATCCGGTTGTAAATCGCAATAATTTGAAAATATTTTGGTAAAAATATTATGTTTCCGAAAACGTTACGTGCCTGGGAAATACGACCTTTAATCTCGTAAATAAGCATTCAGCTTAAATATTATGGGAAAACTCATTCGTGGCAGCGACCGTAAAACGTCCGATTTTGTCCCAACGATTGTTGTTTGTGCCAAATATGAATTATAATTGTTTGTTCGCGAGTTCAACCACCGCACAAAAGTGCAGTACCGTGTTAGGGATTTTTTTTTATTATTATTCGTTTTTCGTCCGTCAAACAACATCTTCGATTCACCCACCATCGTAATGCTATCAACACGTTTATCGCTTTTTCGTGTTAGTCTCGCGAGAACACACCGAGCCACAACTGCTCATTGCTCACCAGTGTGTATAATTTATAGGTATAATATTTTATAATATATTTATATACACACGAATCGGCTTAACAGTTATAACAACAAAAATATACATTTATTTAAAGAGACTAAAATAGGTTTATGTATGTAGATTGGTATAATCAGGATTTTTCTATATCAGCTGAGGTGAGGAAGGGGTTAAGACGCTTATGTCCCGACGTCCGGCGAAAAAGTTGTTTGGGACTTTGTGTTCAACGATTTTGACGATTATTAATAATTTAATATGACTTGAGTAAAATAGATTTTAATACTATTTATGCGTGGTCTAACATTGTTTATTGACAGATAATAAATCCGCGGTAAGTAATCTCATTAATTCTACAAAAAAAGCCGCATATAACATAATTATTATCATACAAAATAGTAAGATGAAATAAAATAACAATTAAAGTTAATTTGGAATTTACTGTTCCACATTTCATAGAATTTAATTCAATCGCTAAAATAATATAGTTACATATCGTAGAAAATATAATTTTTTATAACAACGTGTATTAGGTATATTATTGAAATAAACCGTATTAGTTTTGATTTTATTAGTTATAGTTATACTTATACGATGAAAATAATAAATAATACCAAACAATCATATTCTATTTTCAATTAAATGAAATCATAACATATTACTGGGTATATTATTAACAGTAATAATAATATACCCAATAATAATCGGTTTAAAATTGATATAAAATAAAACAACATCAATTTACGCAACATAATATTAATTAGTGCAAATAATAATATGTTTTGGTTATAATCACGGGTAAAAAAATTAAATTATTATAAATTTAAAAGGTATAACACATCATATATGTATATCATATCACCTACTCAAAATTTGGTGAGTTTTTCATACATATTATTTATTATACATATTTTAATAACTTGTAACAATTTAAATATACACTAATATAAGCTAAAACAATAATTAAAGTCAAACTATTAATATTTAATAATTATCTACTGCGAAGTCGAAACAAATTAAGATTAAAATGTTTTAGATAATATATTTAATGAATATAATATATAGGTATATTATAATCTATATATTTTTCACGGGTCAATGCGTGTTTAATAATTCTTAAAATAAGACAATATTATTGTACATATTGTATTAATTAGGAGTTGAAATATTATTTTTCACTTAATAATAATAAATGTATATTATATATATATATTAAAAATTCCCCGTAGACGTTGAGTTATTTATGATGATTATAACCATTTTTAACGGTCCACCGAGAGTAATGGTTTCTATACCGTGTGCACACTTGATTTTATCATACTATAAAGTTCGAAGATTACTGAAATATCGTTTCAAAAATATAAACATTAAGAGCAACTCTGGCGGGTGACTCGTCAACAAAAAAAAAAAAAGTCAGCAAAACACCTACAACACAGATACGAACGTTTCGCGCCTACAGCAGACGGTCTAACCAACAGCTGCCGTCGGTCCACTCGGGAAAAATAAAATCACCCTGTACACAGATCTCGCACGTATCGTACACGAAGCATAATATTATTATTATACAGACACAAGAATGTTATCGCATGCAGTAATATCGGAATAGCGTGCAGTGTATATTGGCACACACGTTGGCCATAAATCATATGCAGAGGCCAGAGGGAACAAAAACTTCCGCGTCGTATAAACTATCGCCGTGTCTACACGCGCACGACTTGTTGTAAGCGTACAGTTATTACTATTACATCACTATCAATTCGACGTGGTATAAGATGTAATATTGCTTAGATACCTATACACTCGTATATACCTCGTATATTATGTCCGATGGGACCACGTGGTTTTCGCCAACGATGTTTGTATAATAAATAGGTACAGGTAAATGACGTTTATGCGTATACCGGATACCAGTTATAATAGTGTTATGTTTTATACTAATATTGTTTCTCTAGACATAATATGCATCTGTATTCTGTATATTGTTATATATACAAAACACATATAACCCATACATTCGTGACGCGTTATATTGTATATGTTTTCGTGACGTGCGTAGAGTTGTTTCGTCTATATCAGGGGTGGTCAACTTTAAAAGACTATGTAGTGTGCTCGACCTCTAAGTTTTTTTATGTTGTCGCGATCGACCAAAAATGAAAGGATACTTTTAACTCGTATATATATATATATATATATATTGTTTTGTTAATATACAACCCTTCATCCTAACTTATAGTTGTTAAAAAAATTATTTACATTTTTTTTTTGTTTTTTTTTTTTTTTTGTATAAAAGTTATAATCTACGTTAATTGAATTTTGTAATATCGTAACCTATAATATTTGTCATTTAATTATCCATATTAATTATTATGACTTTTCTGAATAATGTACAAATTGGTTAAACAATTAAATATTTTTTGAAATAATAAGTTTGATAGTAAGCTGTTGAAGGAAAAATAATACCATTTTGATACATAATTATATTTATTTTTAGTATATTTATTTCCTATGCAGGCCAGAAGAAATTTAAAAAGGTAGGCGTAAAAAATCAAAGACCACGTTTACAAATTTATAAAATTATAAAATACGATAATCCTCACTATTATTATCTAGTATAAAAATCTAAAAGATTTGAGTATATTTTCACGTCAAAAAAGTATAGCAACGTTGATATACGCACGACGCACGTATATTTTTACGATTGTTGGTTTTTGAATATCAAACAAAACAATTATAATGTTGCAGTATGCACAATATATCGTCAAATCGAAACTGAAACCGATTAAATACGATCCTGTGATATTTATAAAGTACAAAATATATTTTCAGGTATCACTATTATACCGAACCTATACCTAGGTAATTTATTGTAAACACTATATCAATCATTAAAAACACGGAGAATTTTAGTAAAATGAACTTTGAAATAGATATTCAAATAAAAATAATAAAACGAGATATTTCATCTTTTATGTTCTGCCGTTGGTCATATACACCGTAAATATGTGTACATATAGACATACGTATGTATTTGTATATAATATAAAATATTTTGTGAGTAAACAAAAATGGATTTCTTAAAGTTTAAGTAAATATGCTGATGCTTTCGAAATTTTGCTTGGTTATTTTATCTTTAAGTATTTTTATCTCTTCACATAAATGTGGGTGAAATGTTATATTTTTATGTATTCTCTGATCATTCTTATCAAATGTAATTTTTTTAAATTTTTGTCTACAGATTTTAATAAATGCTATTTAAAGAAGTTTGTGAAAAATGATTGTACAGTACGTTTTGGATTATTTTAACAACAGACTTTTTCTACTTAAAATCAGTAAAATCAGTTACCTAATAACAAATAACGTCAAATGCTTAAATTTCAGCTTTTTCGAATCTTAGTAAATATATATCATTGTACACAGTGTACTATATCAGTGGTGTATTCAAGATTTTATCTTGTGAGAGGGTTTTGTATTTATCCAGAGCTTGCTGAATCACGAGTTATCTTAAATTGTAAAAATTAAATAATATTATATTCACAAAGTAAACAAATAATATAACAACTATACTATGCGTACGATTAAAATTCATATACAATGTATGCTATTTTACAAGTAGCAAATTGATGTTATGTCATCAAAATACTATAATATTAATTTTCCTTTATTTTTCTCTTAAAAAAAAACCACCAATTGCAGTTGAATTCCAAAACATAAATAAACGATTATTATTTTTGTTCGGTTGCATAATATTATCAATTGATAAGTCCACAAATTGCTATTACAATAGAAACAATTAAGTGAACTTATAAGTTCAAATTTAAAACACAATATGTTAAACTATTTGATTATAGATAATTACATTTTAATAACAAAGTCTCCCGTGGGCTATTTAATGTTTAAAAATCGTACGAGACAATTGTAGCTTTCACGTAAATCGAAACCCATGTCCGCTTTCGCGAAGACCGCACTATCATTGCCAATTTCATGAATATTATAATAATAATTGTTATTATTATAGTCAAACACTGCGGCACACCAGCTGTTGTTGGGTGGTCACGTTCCATACTTAGACCCCATAGGTTAGGCATGTGTAATTCGTATTTCGGGTGCGTATTACATTTGTGACGTGTAAACGATATAATTAGTGTACGTGCGTTACGTATAATACTCTCTACATAGCGAATGCAAAATATCCATAGGAAAATAAAAATCTATATTCGGTTTAATTCTTTAAAGAGTAGTAAACTTCAAACAGTTATTTATAGACTTTATTTTTAGAAAATTTAATTAAACCTATTTTTCTCAAGTAATTAACGTTAAAAATGTTTTTTGGTAAATCTACTTAATCGTTTTTTTTTTCATAGGTAGTTACAACTTAATCTAATTTATAACTGTAGAATTTTGATTTTTAATAAATACATTGGATACTGATGTAATATTAATATTTATCTATACTATACTTTATCTTTTTAATTTTAAATAATTCGAGGGAATATATCAGTACTATTTATCTATTCCGCATAATTTCTTTTTAGTATCCCATTTCTTTCATTTGAACTTAAACAGTTTATTTAAAAATGTCTATTAAAATACTCACATTTTAGATTACGAGTTTAAGTAGAGGGAATTTCTTAAAGACCAACTCTTAATAATTAATTCAACAACTAATATGAATAACGAAAATATGAGATTTGAGTGTATTTTCATTTTTCTATAAACTAAACTTCGAAAGAAATTAATAACTGCATAAATAATCCATGACCACAATTTAAATAATCACCTTATGTATATACTAAAATAATATCTAACGCACACGCTATGATCATAACAGTATCAGCTTCTGCAGTAGCCTGAATAATCATAACGGAAACCATAGGTGTTCTCGTTTATCTTGAACTAAAATATTTCACTGGCGTTCAACGGTGATTTGAGTTGGAAGTAAAGATTAGCTTATAACCACACACACATTCTATATAATATTATATGGTCTGTGTGTTATATAAAGACATATAATAATATTGGATTTTGGAGTAATCATAAAAATAAAATGTTTGACTGGATTTATTCGTGGTTTTATTTTTACTACGAGAAAACATATTATCTCTAATAGTTATTAAGTTATATTACAATAATTCGGCATGAAATGTAAACATGGTTGGAGTATAATATTATTATGATGTTAAAATAAAAGTAAAAAATATTAGAACGATTTGTTTTCACGGAAAGTCCGTGCTCGTCGCAAATGTCTATTTTTCGTAAAAAGAAATAATATATGCCATGGTTAACGTCAACATATAAAAAGAAAATACAATTTGTGACACATTCTCCGACCCACTTTCTATACAGAATCTTTCTGTTTCGACAACATTTCGTTTGATAATAAGTTTTCCAGACACTAAAAAGTCATAAGTTTTTTAACCGAGTCTGTCGATGGCTGCCTGGACGCTTTGTATGCGCACTTCGGCAGAGATCTACTCCACAAGGTGCGTAAGTTTGTTGCATGCGTGTCGCGTGTGTAATAATAATGTGTGTGCTTCGACTTCTGCCCACGCTCCCCCACCGTTATCGAATCAGAATGTTCTCTGGACTTTGACGGCGATTCGGCTATAGTTAGGTGCGTGTGTGCGTATATATTATGCAGCACAGACTTCGTCGACGTAGGAAAACAATATAATATATAGTAAACGCAATAATACGTACCTACACAATAAAGTCGTTATACATGTCTGAGACATAAAGATACGTGTACCTATATATATATATATATATATATATATATATGTTATATAATAGCGTTATACAGCGTGTGTCGCGTACAGGCGATTATCTCGTCGATAAAAAAAAAAAGAATATATATATATAGAAAAAATAAGTGATAGGAAAAAAAGAGCGTAGCTACCTGCACGTGCGAGGACGAGTATGCACAGTGTATAGGTATATAAACATCGTTGCGGACCATGCGGAGTCGGTTCGAGTGCGGCCCATTAAAAAAGTTTCGCGGACGACACGACAAAAATCGCATTAGTGGCGGTGGGGCGGGTCTCGAGCGCGTATGCTATATGCGTCGCCGTGCGCAGATTATATAATTGAGCGCCGCCACCCTCCAACCACCCCCGAAACTCAGCCCAAAGGAAAACTATTTATTTGTCACCGTCGAGGGGTGTCCGCGGGGACCGTGGAACTCACGTATTACACACACGCGTGTGTATATTATGTATATATAACGTGTGTACTGTGTAGGTGGCTGTTTGTGTGTGCATTCGTATGTGTATATATATATGTCGAAAAGCGAAGATGTTGTCTTTGCCGCGAAGGGGTTGCAAAGATGAAAGGGATGGGGGGTGTGAGCTTTTCCGGCGCGCCTCTTACGGCCGCCACCCGCCGAGTACGTGACCGTACCGGAACCGTCATGTGTGTCCCACGTGGGAGACGTGCCGAATTCTCACCAGTCTCGTCCGGCTCGGAATTTCCGCGCATACAGTCGTTTCGACCGCGAGATACCACACCTGTGTGTATGCATATATATTATATATATAAATGTAAATATTATAATGCTCGCGTATACCGTGTATACTGAGAGAGCGAGCACGTGCCCAACACTTCGATTACAACACTCACGCTCGATCTCTCCCCAGAGCCGGTTAAATTGACCTCCGCAAGAGTAAAACAATACCATAACCAACGGTAAGCGGTGGTCAGGACACGTGAACACCGCCGCTAGTATTTGTGACCAGACGACCCTGCCGAGTTACGTTTTGCGGTCCTTTTTCGATCCTTTTACCACCCCTGTTCTCTCCCGGAAATTCTGTCGAGCCTAAGTACCACGCAATCTATATCATAATATTATTTTTTGTCGTTTTTATTGTTTGTACCCATCGCGAAAATTATTGCCAGACCCAACCGCGTACGTTTGTACCTATTAAGATAAACAATAAGCTCGGCCCAGTCATAAGAGTTTCAGTGGTCGTTAATTAACGGATGCGGTGACTTTTCTGGATAGTATAGAGAGAAAGAGAGCGAGAGAAGAATAAAGCGAACGCGTGCAAATGATTGCGGGTCCATACATATTATCGGCCTTATGGCTGTATATAAATATAGTATAATTTAAGACTCGATCTGGGGTGAGCAGCACCGAAACTTTTACCGAGCATTTAACCATCGATGTGTGGACGGTAATCACCATAGTCTAAACCAAATAAGCGCAACGCAAATATATTTATATTTTGGATAATGGATTTGTCTACGATGCGATAAATTTCTGCATGTGATACTTGAAAGGAACAATTATATAATAATATAATAATAACCACGGATAAAATTATTTATAGTCTTTATAATCATATGCACCTAAGACATCATTTTTTTGGGCCGGTAGTCGACTGCAGTGCACATCGTGAATTGTGAATATTTTGATCGTGGTAAATTATTAATATTTCAAACACTGTAAAGCATTACTTATACAATTACAGTTTTAAAAACATTTCAGAATGATCAATTTTCAAATTTTAAGAGATTTCAAGTATAATAGGTACGATACATTATATAAGCATGATGAGTTCTGCAAATATGATAATATAATTCATTATATACTAGATTATACATTAATGAACCATATTCATAGATTAACATTGTCATAATATAGTGAATAAATTATTTTATATATATAAAAAAAAAAAAAATACATTACAGTGCCATACAATTATAATATAAAACCAATATAATAAATTATACTGCTAAATAATTATGAAATTTTACTGAGTTGATAGAAAAAAAAACTCAAAGGGTATTTTAATTGTGGTAGGTATATAATCAGTCAGACAAAAATTAGTTTTTAAATACTATGATTTGAATGAAAAAAATCGAAATAAATGCTAGTCAAAATTGTAGATATTAATTCTACGTGATAATATGTATGAAAATGACATGATGATTGTTATAAACGTTCAACCTATATTTATATATTTTATTTTATTTTTCAACTATTAATTACCTAATACGTTCTGTCTTGACAGTTGACACCTTTCGATATAAATTAGCAATAAATAGTATTAAAAAATCACGATATTTTCATTTAAAATAAAATACTGCATTTATATAATTTTTTCATCATCTGAAAATTGATTACATTGAAGCTAAAAAGAAAAATTATGTATATTTGAATTTTAATAGTTCTGTCGTATTAAGTTTATTATTCCGGGTTCAGGACTAAAATTGACTAAATCAATTAATTTAATAATTCTATTTTTTCAGAAGCAAATATTATTTATATGTTTAGTTATTATTTGTTAATGCCCTATAATTCAAGCCCACAAATAACCATTTAGGCCCACTATTAATAGTTATTTATAGCATAGAATATATTGCTATCTGATCTAGCTTTGTGCTTAATCAGTATAATTTACTTTTCAAATTTGTTATTTAAAAGTTTAAAAACAATTTATTCGATTTCCATGATAATATAAATTAGAATTAAAAACCATAAAAAGTAGGTTAGTGGATGTATTTCTATACGTTAGGTTACGTGTGGGTTACTATATTATAGATGTGTTGAACTTTAAAATATACGAAAAATGATTCTGAGCGGAAACGGTCTGTCAGACTATAATACATAAGTATATTTCGTAATGTGTTTTTTTATATACAATATGTAATATATATAATGTAATAATGTATATATAATAGGTTTATATCTATAGCTTGGCTATTAAAACGGTTTATTTTACATTTAGTATTACGGTTGATTTAAAATTGTTCTTGGATAATATATGTTTATGCCTTATTATAAATATATATATATTTATATTAATATAAATAGATATTATTTTAAAAAAAATCAAAAAAAAATCATTGTACATTAAAAAATTCGTAGGTAATGATATGAATAATAATATGTAATACACATAAAACCTTTAAGATCTAAAATAATTTTAAAAATTATAACAAAATAATTAACATTAAATAAGTGATTCCAACTAAATTACTTATCACTTATAAATTATAATTCATAAAAAAAGCATTTTAATATTGATATTCAAATACGAGTATCAGAACAACTTATGTCAAATCATGCTTTAAATTTTCAAGAATTTTGACTGTGCGAATGATTTTTTTTTTTTTTATCGAAATTAATGAAAAAAATAAAGTTTGGATATCGTACCAACTCGATGAGTAAATAATAATTATAAAAATAATTAAAATCATAATGATTGGTTGTGTAGGACATCTTACCGAAATTCTCTGCTAGTTACCATTATATCGGCCAAAATGCACGAAACCACCAACAGTATATTATTATACGATTACCAACAGCTAACAATAATATATATGAATAAAAAATAATACCATCAACAAAACAAATTAATATATTATCATTGTACGTCGTTAGAACATATGATGGTCATTGGCTAAATTTAATTTTAATTTGATAATTTAAAAATATGACCATAAAAAAAAACTCTAAAAGTGTAAGCGTTGATCGAATTGCTAAATCGCTTGTAAGCTACATCACTAGCTTGGCTCGGTTTACGTGTTGTAAAGCGAGTAAATGTTTTAAATCAACGTCGCCTCTTCATTACCTATTAATGTAGTTCGATAATCAGTGCTATAGTAAAAACTTGCACCACAAAGAAGTCTAGTACAAAAAAATCCTATAGCCGAGTGGAAATAATATCACGAGCCTTTGCGCATTAAACAAATGCTAGACTTATGATTTAGATCATTATTTATTAGATCTCTATTTTTCCTCCATCTCGAAAATAATATCTATTCGAGTTTTTAATCTCCCGGACGATTCGATACAGTACTTATATATATATATTCTGCGATGTTTCGGTTTCGAGATGGGGGGTGTATATATGTATGGTACTATAATATGTGTCACACCTCGGTCCGGACACGGCAACTCAGACAGCGTTTGGAGAGAGAGACACGGTTTAGGAAAAACCATAACAACTATACACACCGGGATTCGATTAACGCGGCGCTTGACGAGGGGGGGGGGTACGACGGTGGCGGTGGCGATACATCATCGTCCATCGCGCGACGACCGGGCCGCGCACGTTTCGCACGATGAACACGCTTTCCATCACCGTCGAATAATACCGCTTACTGAGCGCATATTGTACGTCGTAATATCATATCCGTTACCGGCGGCGGGCAGAATATAACGTTTGACAACCGGAACGGATGCCGAGGGTGACGGTGTGGCGTCGGGCTGTCACGTCGCCGTCGTATTATCCCGTTATACATCCAATTATTATTTAATATTATATATTTTAGTTCGCCCACTTCGCTCTCTATCTCAACGATGTGCAGGATTTTACATATAATGTATGTAAATCACCGTCGCCGTCGGGAAAAAAAAAGTCGCATATCGTTACACGCGTACGTCTACGACAAGAGAATGCCGCCGCGGTGTTCGGAGACGCCACCGTCTTTGAGATTTTCTTTATACGCGTGAACGTGCGCGTGATGCGGTTTGGGAAATGGCGAGGAAATCGTATCGTCGCCTAGAAATCGGCCTGATTTCCCTCACTCTTGATTCGGAATTTCTTTTAATTCCTGGAAAATATAATCCCGTGTCGACCGTGACGTATATTAAAATTACCGAGTATAATAGTAATATGTGCGATGTATTGATCAGTTGTATTGAGTATTTACTTTTTTCTACGACGGTTTGAAAGATAAATAATAATAAACAACTGTCAAATTGTATACTTATCATGTTAATGAAATCGATAATTGATTGTTTACTAGAGGGTTTGTGAGGTAAATGTGTGAGGAGCATAATATTGTCTAAAAACACACAAATCCAATTTAAATATTTAAAACTAAAACCCAACTACTTTTAATATTGAATAGAAATAGGTAGTTTATCTGCTTTTTTTTTTTTTTAAAAAAAAGTATATTTTTTTAATGTAATGTGTATTGTTGCTTTCTATATCATTATGGAATTATAACATGTACTAGGTATTGATATATAAATTACTTCCCTCATTAGGTATTTATTGTCATAATTTTCAGAAATTGTTATGATTTCATAGAAATTATAATTATATTTAAATATCTACATTTTCGATAAAAATGTATCTGTTTACCTTATTAAATGTAAATAGGATTATAAAATATATTATGTTTCTGTGAATAGTAACGTACCGACTAAATATTGAATTTGTGTATGCATTTCTGTGTCGTTACCAATGGACAATAATGATGTCGGTGAGTGGAACGGAGTGAATTTATCTATGTCTCGTGTTAAAAATAGCACATTTGTTGGGCTGATTTTTAATGATAAAATATTATAATTGTCTTGTTTAATTTTAAAGTACATAACATAATATTGTTTAAGTATTAGAAAAGTATAATTATGACAATAATAACTAAAATCAAGAGTTATTAAAAAAACTCGATTTATAAAAGATAATAAGAAATTAGAAGGATGAAAGAACCACAAAGGTGCATTTTTGAAGGTTGTAGAACACTTTGTACGGTCACCCACAAAAAATTAAAACCGCGGACAGTTTGTACTATTTCAAAAAGTAATTAAATAAACATGGCGGACAGTTTGTACTATTTAAAAAAATGTTTAATTTGTTATTACAAAACACAGGTATAGCTAACATATACAAATAATACAAATTAATAATAATATTTATGGTAATAAATTCATCAATAAATCGTTATAATTTAGGTAGGTATTATGAAAATAATATGGTTTTTAACTTATACAACTCACCGGTTCATTCAGGTTTGTTGTAACTTTCTCCATACACGTCACTTTATTACACTTCCAACGAATATTTGATTGATTTTTTCTTAAAATAGTATATTCATACCCATTTTTAAAATTTTTTGGATTTATAGTTTGGTAGTTTGATTTTTATTAATTTTATATAGAGTGAATAAGTTAATATTTTAATACTTTAAATGCTGTGGCCTGTGACACCAAACATATGTCTCATACTAATCGCAATCATGATTCGCAATCTAAAGTTTTGAGCAATTTAATTTTTCTCATCTTTTAAGATACATTTTCGGTTAATTTATACCGTACAAAACGTCCGAGATCGAATTTTACCAAATAGCCGTACAAAGTGGTCCACGATATGCAACTCAAACAATAGATAGTACAAACTGTCCGTTTACCATTCGTGAAACGTTAAGTACTTACACGATTTTACTATGGCGGTTACTCTAAAGTTGTATGCTCGTTTTCTAAAATGTTATTAAAAATGAGAACAATTACAAATCATTATACGTTTATATTTATTTTTCAATTTGAATACATTACTTCTGTATTTATTTATAAAAAAGTTATTTTCTCTTAAGTTTAAAGTTATGAATTATGTACACTGCGTATAATATAAAAATGATTACCCGTAATTTATGACTCGGAGCCGCTTACGACCGCAATACTTGCATACATTAATAATAATTTATATTACATTTATACACATTAATAGGAAATCAAATTCGCATTTTAAGACGAAACCCTGTTTGGTCCTGTTTTTTTTTTTTATGAATCATACGTTGCTCAATGACTACATCAACAGATCCAACCAATACGCTTGTAATGAAACATAATATGTGTTATTACCATGATTATGCTCGTGTAATTTGTAATATTATATAACGACGATATGATAATAGTGGTGGTATACCTACGTAACGAAATACGTTTCATATTCGTGTATTACCTATTATATATTATATAGTCAAACAAGAATAATATATTACAATAATCCAACAGTCGGATGGCTGAACAAATAACGTGGTCGATTATTGAAGAAATGTAATATAATGTGTTTACTTTTTATAATAATACAGCCCATGATTATTACGACTACGGTTCATCGTCGTGATAAACTCGAAATATTATAGACGGTATAATTATTAATAAGGATATGAGAGTCGATGTCTTTCGGGTTGCCCGCTATGCAGAAGATTTCAACGAGCGCGTTAAAATCATGATAATTACCGGTTTTTTAGTCGGGGTTGGCGCGAGATAGTCACAAGTCCGATATTATCGATTCTTTGTTTATTTAACATAGTATCCCACGTATACGCCAGCAACACATAGGTATTAAAATATGTGTACAAATAATAAAAATAACAATACGTGTACTCTGCACTAGAGCCGGTGACGGTGTATAGATACAAAGATAGATTCATCAAACACGGTCGTCCCTTTTTTTTTCTTAAATAATGCATCGGTGGTATAATAGTAGTCGAGGTGGAGGCAGGTACAGCGGTTGCGGTGCAGGCGGCTTTGGTATGGCTGCCGCATAACTCGCGTGGCTGACTGACAGGCGGAGACGGGCTATATATTATATACGTATATACATAAGCACGATAATAATTACGACGTTGACGTTTACGCGCCTTCTCAATCCGCCAAAGAATGGCTTCCCTAATGATTATGACGAAGATGATAATAATATGTATTTGACGACACATTGACGTCGGGATTTCATCGACTGTTGATTTGAGCGTAGAATTTCGATATTATAATATTATTATATATACGTGTACAATGCAATATAATGTACATAATAAACGATATAAATATGTATATAGATAGATAAATAGATATGCAAAACGATCGTTCTAGAGAATAATTATAATATTATTGTTTCAGACAGTCAGACCGTCTCCCCGTCACGCGCGGTCATTGTGTACGCTCGTGCTGCACCAAATATAAGACCACATACCTCAAGTGTTGCATATCTCACTCACGTCTTGCCGTAACGTTCGCATCGAAATCAATTTTGGGTTATACTACGCATTACACTATAACAAATTATTATACACAGATTTTAGGCCTTTATCATTATTATTATCATTATAATTAAATAATACGCAACATTCCAGATTGAATAGTATCACTGTTTTATATTTACTTATTTGTTTTAAATTTAATTATATATTAATACTAAAATTATGTGATGCGTGTATTTTAGACAAATAATTTTATGAATATAAACTATTATTATTTTCATTCTAAAATATTCATTATTTCGAAAAATTCGAAAAATCAGAATTTTATTTAAATGCATTTGTATAAAATAATAAATTTCGAGTAAGAGTAAACGTGCCCGATGAGTCAATCTCAACCTGTACTCTGTATATTTAATATGATATATTCTTTACCATATTATCATATCCCAAAGCAAATGATGATCCGTTCAAAATATTATTTTTTTATGTAAAACCATAACATATATTATAAATCCATGTTTATTTTAGTGTGTCGTATCCCAATTATAAATATTTAGACACACATAGTTTACTTTGGTGGTGTTAATTGTATTTTTCATTCATAATTTAAAACATAAAACATTTCCTTATTTATGAATTTATAATTTAACTAACGTAAAATAATTTACAACAATATACAATTTATATAATATATTGTCATGTTACTTTAGAAAAAAATTACTCTGACATAGCAGAGAAAGTTATTTTTGATTTATATAAGAATTAATTATATAACGTTTGCTATAATTTCGAATTATTATAGGACACAATAGAACGAATTTTGCCTACATTGTCAACTGTCATATTATAAACCTAAATTAAAGGTACTATAATGGAGCACTATCAGTATATTATTATAAAATATAAAATGTACATTTTTTAAATTACATACTTCAAAATACTGTTTCAATTTTTTATCGTACATTAACGTCACTCGTGTATAATTTAAAACTACGTGGTTTCTCAGAAAATATAATATGATATAATATATTCGTATAATAAATAAATATCTGCTTAAAAGAACGCAAAACTCGCATATTATGTTATGTTTCCATTTTTTTTTAGAAAAGTGCAAAATAGCAAACGTGTGTACTGTGTAGGTACAGCAGAACCAATTTTATGTCGTTAGGTTTAACATCGGGGCGAATTTACCTGATATTTGACTATTATAATCGCGAGTTATATGAAATATTTTTTTTAATAAAACCAATAAGCAATAACTCACGTATTGTGATGGTATATATCAACAAATATTAATAGTAAATAATAATATGAACGAAAGTTTCGTATACGTTGAACAGGAATCGTTCGGAATCATTACGAAAAATACCTATGTTGGCATAAAATGGCAAGTATAACTTTATGTTTAAACTATTCACTACGGTAGTATATATTATAATACCATGGTATCTTCCACCACCGTTTCATCACTCTAACGGATACAACGCACGCAAAAATAATAATAATAGCATACAGTGCGACGATATACTGCAGGCATGTCAAACACGGCTCTTAGATCATTTTTTTGCGGTCCACGGCCACCAATATAAATGGAATAAAGAAATAAAAATAAAATTTACATTAGTAAAATTCCGATATTTAAAATGATTCGAATTTAAAAAACAAATTCAATGAGGTGGTGTACTTGATTTTTACAATTTTTCGCCAGTACGATATGCAGAAACTTTTAAATTCGCTAATTCGCAAGTAAAATTATTTCCATGTTTAGTAGTACTTATCAATGTACGATTATGAGCAACTATTCTCATAAAATAATTAATTAATTAATCACCCGTTAGATCCAGATTTACTGACACACATCTAAATTCAGTATTAAAATTTAAATATGACTGTTAATAATATTTCTATTAAAATTAAAAAGTTGGTGGGCGAAAAGAGATGTCAAATATAGTCACTTAACTCTTAAATAAATAAATTGATTTGTTTAAATGTTAGGGTAAATTTTTTTGTAGGTAGGTAGTTGTTTTTTTCGTATTTTTTGTTTTCTTTTTAAACCTACTGTTTTCGTAAATGTAAAGAATAAAATAGAAAAATTGTGTATAAAATATTTTTTTTTTCGTTTAATTTTTATGCGCGACTCTCGTAATAAACTATCCAATAAATTTGGCCCACTTGATACTCTGAGTTTGACATGCTTGATATACTGGGTGATTCATTTAACATAAAACACTCGTTTTAAGATAATATATTATCTTTATATTGTTTAAAATCGTAAAACAAAAATGTTCTTAAGAAATAAATGTCTACTATTATTTATTATTATTATTTTTTATTTTTTTTTTAATTTCTCATTACATACTATAATATTTTATGAAGTAATTTTGAATATAAAAATCGAATTTTTGTAATGTATGAATATCATATAAATATTGGTCCACTGATTTATTCGTCAAAACTTTAAATACCTATGACTTACCAATAAATTATAACTGATACCTAATTTTATACATCAAAATACTGAGTATTTTATGTTAAATATGCATTACCCTGTATGTTTAATATCAGCTCTATGCGCTAGTATAATAAAATATGATAAATATTTAGATACAAAATAATACCATAACACGTGCATATACAATATACATATATAATGTTGTTGCCGTATAGTACAATGGGAGGGCATCGCGTGCGAGATGTCCTGCAAAAGTGTGGTGAATTATACACATATTATTGTGTACACAGTACACAATAATGTATATTATTAGTTATTACATTTACTTATAGTTATAGGTGCTCGGCGGTAAACGCAATTATTTTGGCGTGCATGATTATCATCCAGATTCAACGATATGATTTTAATAATGTCGCTCTGCGTTGTATTCTATAATAACGTTGTAAATAGAGGATAGGTATTAAAACAGAAGTGCAAGATAGACTGACACCGGAAATATCAGCACTCAACCGAATATAAAGCGTATGCTAATAATCGAAATTTATGTACAGTTGTACATTGAGCGCATTACCCATTCCATGTCGTCGAAGTGATTAAAACTATGTAGTGATATCATATTTTTTAAAAGATATTTTTGCATGTTATTATTTGAAAACGGTTTTTAGTTTTATGGGTATTTTTCATAAACATTTTGACATTTTTAACTAACTAAAAATTCTAACAGTTTTCGTAAACATTAATTATTTATGCTTTTCATAAGATTTTTTTTTTTTAGAATATTAAAACTTAAAATAATAATAAAAAACAACAACAAAAATGTAGAACATAAAGAAAATTATTGTAACAAATGCACAACAAATTTTAATTGTCCCGTCTACATTTTTTAAAGATTTGGCGAATATTTCAATATTTTTTTATGTATATGAAACTGCTCTACTGATCTCTAATCGTAATTATTAAGTTATTTAGAATAGAATAACAATAAACGACTGGACATATGTACATTAAATCTAGCAACGGCTTTAATAATGTGTATTCCTTTCAATACGGATGTATAGATACAAAATATAACAGATTTAATGTTTCATATAATTATTTATATATACTGTACATAACATCGTTAACTGCATGTGACAGCCAGGTTTGTTTTCAATTACAATTATTATTCCTAGTAGTATCTATCTTATTTTCAATATTGTAAATCCATAGCGATAATGCTACTAATTTATCAATGATAAGTTATTATTTATTTTATTATAATATCCATAACGTATAATATTATAAAGACATAAAAGGCCTTAAATTGCCTAAACAAAACGCCGTCTTAAAATTAATAAAAAATTATAAATAATAATATTATATACCTAACTTACTTTGTAAATATTATTATCAGACTAGTATTATTATCTAATTAAAATTAAAATATTACAAATTTTGAACACAACCATTAACAGTTCAATCATCCAAGTATTGGATTAAGTTTCTTTCCTATTTTCACATAACAATAATATTGAAAAGTAATTTATATTGTATTTTTAAAGTCAAAATGTCGTATTTTGTCGTTTTGTTTTTTGGTGTGTGTATTTATTGTTAATTGTATTAATTTAAATGTTTAGTATTAATATAAAACAAAACTATTTTTATTTATCTTAGTGTTATATTTAAAATTCATTTAAAAATCTTTAATCAAAAAGGCGTTTAATCCTAGTAACTTCTAAAAAAAAAAATTCAGATTGCGGTTGACAAATAAATGGTAAAGTTCAAAGAGTGGTCTAGATTAAAAACCGTACAAGCTGAAACTCATGAAAAAATAATACAAAGACTGGATGCTTTTGGATAAAAAAAAATAATAATAAAAACAGAATTCCGATATACTAAATTCTGAAATTCTGTACAAATGCAAAGTAGTGATATGAAGAAAACAAATACGGAAGTTTTTTATTACGCGTTTGGCTGTAAAATCATGATAAATAAAAACATAAGGATAAGAAGACCCTCATGAATCAACATATCTAACAACAAATACCAAAACAACATAACCTACAACAGAAGTAGTGGCTTGATCGTGCATATGTAAACTGTATAATCAAATAGTAAGATACCTATGTTCCTATCAGTTGAGAAAAAGTGTCAATACACACTGTCAGTTAAATATCACTGAACTTTTCTTAAGTGAAAATTATTAAACGAATTTATATTAAATTTCACAATTAAAAACTAGTGCAAATCGTGTAATAATGTCGACTATCTTATCAAAATAATAAATCGCATAATTAAGCTAACGCGAGAACCGAGATGGTGACTGGCCGTCTACCATATCATATTGACGCTTCATACACAAATAAACAAATAATTAAAACTCCGAGAAAATAATAATAAAATATCATATGGGCGCAAAACGGTGAAATTTCTATTCAAAATCTGGATTGGATTATCAAAGTCAACGCCAGTCTGTGAGTTTCAAGTCTGTATACAGAAAGTAAATCCGACAAAATCGCCGTCGGTTCGAATGGTGCAGTCAACATATCAAACAGAAAGATAAATTCATCACGTGAAGCAGATGCACACTTATCGAAGTAAAACAATTGATGAAATTCAGTACAAGTTGGATTTATTAGATTTTCATTGTTTATAAAGCGTTTGAAGATAAGCTTTATGTAAAAGTAAACAATAACAATGTACATAAAATATATAATTCTAAGAATTTATTTTTAAGTGTGTCTATCATACTCATATGGAAATTATTATAATATCTTTTGAATACTATTATATCTAGGATTCTGAGTAAAGCAATGAGGTTATAGATTTTACAATAATTTGGTACTTTTTTGAGTCTGTTACTCTGTTACTTACTACCTCTGTTTTGAGCATTACAAATGCTTTAGTCTTAAATTTTGATGGAATTTTTTTTATTAACAAATTGGATTTAGTTGATAAGTAAAAGTAAAAACTTAGCACTTTTCAAAATAATCAAGTAAAACAAAATATAAAATTAAGTAAAAGAAGGAATTTTCACACAAGCTAGATTTCAACAAATTTGATTTTGTTTTTTTTTTATACATAAATATATTATAATTCAAAAACAAATAAATAAAAAGACTTGTATTTTTTTAATAAAATATTGTATATATAATATATATTTTTTTAAAACATTTTAAAAAGACCTACACGTATATGGTTCTTAGTCTAATTAAATGATTAATATATAAAGCAAAAATGTTATAATGATAAGCGTTTCAAATTAAAATTTTCACAAAACTATTATAGTAGTATGAAAATAATTTTGTTGTGTAAAATGCATAAAATTATAAAATTTACTCCTATGCGATGAAAATGTAATACATATAAACTATTTTTTTATTCAAAAAATATTAGTTGTATTTATATTTTGAAACACCCCTCTATTGTCTATTATTTAAATTATTATTTTTAATCATTTTCTATGTATGATACATTTTATATTCTGAGCAATCCGATGAATGTATTGATTTTACAATGTTGTGAGTTTTTTTTTTTTTTGTGTCTGTGTACATGAGAACGTGTCGAAATAATGCTCCAATTTCAAAGTTTGGGGATGGTTTCCGATTTGTAAGTGAATCTAGTTGGTGTATTGAGGAGGTCGTATTTGAAATTCCCAATAGTTTTCAAAAACACCGGGAAAAACAAATTTTTACGCAACACCAGTTTTTGACCAAATTAATTTATTTATATGGTTGTAATTTAAAAACTAATTACTGTAAATAAGTGTCGATAAAAAAATTTTGAAAATTTAATACAAGGTTCTTTATGAGTTCTTATTGTAGCTAAAGAAAAAAAAATTGTTCGTCACAATTTTTTTTTATAAGCGTTTATAGTTCAAATTTTTGCGATATCTGTCGAAAACACGAAAATGTATAAGTAATTTTGTAGTTGAAAAATCATAAAATTGTTTGTGTTCATAACTAAGGATTAAAAATACAACACTAAGTTTTCCATAAATTTTCCTTCAAGTAGTTATAGAGAAAACTTGAAGCATCATTATAGGAAAAATTTTAAGCGCGTTTGAATTTTAAATTTTTACGAAATAGCGTAAAGATAACGATTTATCCCACGATTTTTTTTATTAGCATTTGAAGTTCAAATATTGACAACAATTTGTCAAATTCCTGAATATTTGCAAATTATTTTGTAGGTATAGTTCATAAAAATTTTTGTATAAGTAGCTAAGAGTTGAAAATTTAATACAAGATTTTTCATAAGTTTTTCTTACAATAATTATAAAAGAACTTACATTTTGGTGTATTCAGGCCATTAAAACATAAACCACCTATTTCACCAACCACTGGAAATTATATTCTAGGCTGACAAATCATCTTCGTTCAGAATCGTTTTTCGTATACAATGATAACTATCATTGGATTCAAATTTAACACTACTATAACATATTATAGTGATCCACACGGTACCTAATGTACAGCAGAGCGGTACCCACTTACCCACTTTTTCAAATAATTTTAATGTACTGAAAAGTTTTAATTGTTAAAGATTAATCAAAACAATTTAAACTAAAGTGTAAGTTGATCTTTTAGCAGTTTAAAAATATCATAAATACAATTTTTTTTCACAAGCTTTTGATGTTAAAAATCTAATACACGGTTGCTTATAAATTATTTGTATGTGAAACTTAAACATACTATATATAGAAATATCCATTTTTTATACAGACTTTACTTTCAAGTTACGACAAAATTAAATATTAAAACTAAAAATAACAATTTTAGGTATATTATTTGTTGCCGTTGAAAGAATATTAAAAATTGTTGTTAGAATGTTGTTATTATTGTTACTAACCAAAAAAATCTTTTTATTGTTTTGAAGCTATTTATATAGTATTAAACTATTCTTATGATTCTATGGTACGTGGAAATTGCAGACTTGTAAGTCAATAATAGCAAGTAATATTTTTTGAAATAATATAAATACTATTTTAATATAATTAAATACTAAATAATAATAAGATAAAAATCAATAACTAATAGCAGTATATATATTTAATAAAATGTAGAATGATAAACCATCTCTGATAACAATACTATTGAAATCAAATTCAATACACATCATTAAGTGTATTTTGCTATTCATCATAAATGATGATCAGACTACCGTTATCGAAATAAATGGTTACACTTGTAATAATTAAAAATAAATATTGTACATTTAAGTGAGCATTTTATGATGGATATTTTAAAAATCAATTTTATTTATATATTATATTATGTATATGATATTTAACGAATTGTAGAGACATTTTGTTATGAATATTTTCTATAATTTCAATGTAAAGAGTAATTGAAAAAACGAGTAGTAAATAATTAGTTGTTTTAAATTGTTTCTAAAAAATTACCACAGGTTATAGTCACCGAAAAACTTGGTATCGTCAATTATTAATTGGCATTACTTTTGGCGTCAATCTTATACGGCAAACGTTCTCGCCGTCATTTGGACATCACAAAATGTTATTCATGACTAAGAAGTCAAGGTTTTAAGGTTGTTCAAATTGTATAAACATAATTATATGAAAAGGACATCCAAAAAATCAACGATAATATGTTATATTAATTTAAGTTCAGGGGTTCACATGAAAATTATAAATCAATAATTATTAGAACATTACATTTTTTGTTATGAAAAAAAATAATACATAGGTAATATAAAAAAAATTGTAATATTATATTTATTTTGTTCATAGTTTATCATGTCGGTACAGTGAATAAATAATGATTAGTATTTGTTCACAAAAGGTGAATATTGTGTTTTTAAGACTACAATATTACAGTGGGTCTATACACATTATTTTAAAAATATATTATAACAGGTATTCATGGGCGTAATAGCAACGATAGTATTTATTATACCTAGCACAAGCGAATCGACGAACTATGATTATTATTCGCATAGCTATCTACAATTCAGTTAGATGATTATTATTATTAATAACCTATATTACACTTAATTGGGTATTAATAAAGATATTTACACATCAATGCCGTTGTTCAGAACCAGATACACCATCACAATCCTAATAATGATATTATTTTGTAAATTTATATTTCTAATTATTTTTATGGATTTTGTCTATCGCTAAGTGTAATCAAAATAAATTATATACTTACTTCATATTATTATACATTTTACGTATGGCGTATCTTTCAAGAGTTTGCCGTTTTCAACATATAAAAAGGATGTTAGGATAGATCATGGTTCTGTAATCGTATGCATATTTGTGTACATATATTTTTAATAAATTAAAGTATAATTGATCAAGTTATTAATTAATTTAATATTACTTTTCGAAAAATGCAATTATTTATTTAGTTGAGCCTTTTGATATAGTCTTTATAGATTTAAACGCTTTAAATCATAATATTCAACTCATCACAGTCATTGTTGTTTACAAATTTAAACATATTTTATTACTAAAAGTTATAATTTAATGTTTTTAATGTAAATATTTTATTAATTATTTCAAATGTTCATTGTCCTGGCTTTTTATGAAGGACTATTCAATTTATCCATAACATACCCAATAATTTAAAATAGTGGTTAATATTTATATAGCCATTATCTACAGCCAATATTTATGTAATAAATATATTACTATAATAAAATATAAATACTTTATCATGTTCGTAATAAATATAATTAACCATTTATAAATAAAGACTTTAATAGTAGGTAGTTAAAATTATGAAGCAAAAGTATTGTTTAAAAAAAGTTAGTCTGCTAGGTATTAAAACTTCAGTGATGTCCGTGTAATTATTATAATAAGGTATTATCTTTAAGTAAATTTTTAAAAAAAATCTACACCAGGGGTGGCCAAACATTTTTTGGTTACGATCTACTAAAAATATACTTCACTTTTGAGGATCGACTTCCATATTTTTTTTTTTTTTTTTTTATTATTGATTAACTATAATTATTTAGGACATATAGAGCGCGTGGCCTTAAAAATAAAATTCTAATATGATCGACTTTTTAATCGTTCAAGATCGGCCGGTCGATCGCGATTGACTGTTTGGCCGCCCTTGATCTACACAGTAATTTTATGTTATATTTAGAATAATATTAAAACCTTTTTGTTAACATTGAATAATTAGTTATTTTAGTTATTAATTATTAAGTAAATTAATTAATTATGACGAGGTTATATACCTACTTATTATTTATATTTAATATAATTTTTATAGGTAATTTAATTTAAACATAATATATATGTATATTGTATATATATATATATATATATGTACCTAATAGGTATATTTTACAATAGAATTATTATATTTTTGTGATTTTATATTATAAAACTGCGTATACTCGTAGTTCGTGATTTATGATTTTTTTATTTTTAATAAGTAATGTAAATTATATACAAAAAACGAGATTACTCACACGAAAAAAACATCATCATTTTGTAATTCAAGCTTGTGAATTAAATGGGTTCAGGTGTATTTTTTTGTTACTTTGTAGAAGGATTTAATCTTGGTCAAAATTTGTTTTATATTACCGTTAGTGTACTTATATACACAAAACAATATATTTTGTATGTTTTTACATAATTGTAGTTTTGAGGGTATTGCTACATTATTCAAATTGTGTTGTTTGAGAACGCTTTTTATTTATTATTATTTTTTTTTTTGTTTTTGGTCAATCTTTAAAATTGTGATATTGCCTACGGAGGTTTCAGTTAGCGATAGTTAATTCAAATAAAAATTTGACTTTCGTTTTCTTAAGCTAAATTGTATTTTGATTGTTATTTCCAGTACAACGCTTATTGTCGAATAAAAAAAAATAAATAATAATAACACATAAGGTAAGGAAAGTATGTTTAGGTATGGATATATTATTTTTCAAATAAGGTTCAAACAAAATCCAGTTTGAATTAAAAACTGTTGGTGGGTGTTGCATAATGGTAATGCGTTAACAGACAACATTCATATTTTAGAACTATAGAAAGACATTAGTCTTATAATCAATGAATTTGTGTTTGTTATATCTCAAGTTCATAATTTATTCTTACGAAATATTTTCCTTAATATGGTATTTTCAGTAGCTATTATTTTATTGACTTTAAACTAAATCTAGTTAGAGTTATGTAGTATATCAGAAAACAGAATTACCTATTATTAAACAAAATATTACATAATCAAAGTCAAAGTCTCGTACATTGTACAACGGACTCCACTAAGCAAGCTCGTGTGAGGGTTCATGAAAACTATTATCTAGTTAAAATTCTGATAACTATTTACTGGTACCAACTTACTGTGTTAATTTTAATTTGTTAAAACAACAGGTACACGTACAATATAAGTATATATACACATTACACATACTACTTGTAATAAACTTAGAGGTTGTTGTTTAAACGACAGGACTAATAATTATATATTAAGTTTTAATATAAATATATTTATATCATGTTTGCATAAGATAATTCCAATCAAGTGAAATATAATACGTGTTTCAGGATAAGTTTTTTTAAAAGTTAAGTACTTGATAATTTTAAACTGAGTATAAACCGATAAATAATATGCATGGAGTTTGGCTCCATAGCATCCAAAAATATTATTGTTAACATATAATATGATAACGACGACGACGCATATAATTAATTATAATATATTATTTTAAACGATTTTACGATTAATTCTAACTGCGTCTGGCAGTGGGGTGGAGTATTATATTACGTACGTATTATTTACGGCGGTAATGCAGTTAAATAATAATATTATAATATAAACTATTACGCACACATTACTATCGTTATATTCAACTAGGGAAAACTTTTCGTTATCGCGTGTGCCACAAGTCTAATTCTACGTGAAATATGGTTTATTATATTATTTATATATAAATATAAATACAATGAATACTCAATGCTTTCGATATCGTTGTCGAAAATAATAACATTATTATAACGATATGTTTTCCCGTCTTCGTTCGCTTGTTTTGATTAAATTTGTATGTTATTATATTGTTACTCCGGATAAGTCACTTATTCAATTGTTTTATAATATTATGATATATTTATAATTTATACATAGTATTACCTATAAGTACCTGCAGGGTGATAAATATTTTATATTATAGGCAATTATCATATTAACATGTAAAATGAAATTTATGAGACCAAGTCTTCATTTATTGCCTTCTACGTATTTATTTTTAAAGGTATATCGACCAGTAAAACTGCATAATAATATCATAATTCCTATAGTATTCGATGGCAAATACCTATGCTTAGTTTTTGACAAGCGCCTAACCTGCTCTAAACGAAGATCAACTAATTCCAGACTTTTTATCCTATTCAAATTATTATCAACCGCACATTCAAAAGCATTAACAATCCATAAAGTCGTAATAAGACCAGACTAGTCAAATTATTGGAATAAACAAAGTATTCAAGTCTTAGAACGTTTCAGACGTTTCGGTTGATTTTTAATAGCTAAATTGTCTCAACGTCGTGGTATATAACAAATAATAATCGCCATAAAAATGTCACGATTCGAACACTAAGATCAATTAGTAAAAAGGCATTAGTCACTATCGATCACTTGATCAACAAGAAACGCCGTTATTATCTTCGAATAGAACAACGTCAGACCAGTGTTAGTAGCTATTTATTATTAAGTTTAAAAATTTGACATAGGATCCAATGGTCTTCAAAATTAACAGATTTGTGCGTGCATCACTGATGAAACTAAACAACCTTCAAGACCTGCGTACGCATATAGATAACTCGGTAATATAAACATTTACAGAATCGCGTATCCGACAAGTCGGCAAATCCCATTGCAAGTCGTCTGATCAATGGACCGTAATTGGAATTTGGAAATCACAAGTCAAATTTAATATACATTTCGCTCGACGGGTCAAACGTCCGGCGTCTTAATAAAAAAAATATACCGTGAGGGATTTAAATGTCGACGGGATTCGTAGGTATACATATATATTACAGTTTATATCTCCAAAGACGTAATTTAGCCAATAATGAAAATGGTCCACGTCCAAAAACTCTACGTCAACCTAACGATTATTATTAAAAAATGTTAATGGGATCTGACTCCGTGCGACTATTGTTCGATTAATAATTTGAATACTCGTCGTTGTGGTGATCTGATTGATGTCGAACTCGACTATAAAATGTCTTAAATTCCAATACGCCTGAATCACAGAGTTGAAAAAGTGTGCACAAGAATTGATCTTTTAATAAGTGTAATAGCAGATCGTGGCTGAGGTATCTAGCGCAATAAATAAAAGATGGTTGTTAACATATTTCAAACCAAGAAACTATGTAGGTATCGATCTATGACACTCGAACCCGCGTATTTTTTAATCATATTTAACAGCGCTGAAGTCTCTACGTCAATAAAATATATTTACATAGATAAACATTTTTAATGTTCACAATGCAGTAGATTTTACATCGTAATTTATTATAAAATATGTTGTAGCATAGTATAGTCATTATATTTTGAAATTGTATCTATATTCTATATATTTTTTAACCACCTTAACAATGATTTATTGTCAATTAAAAAATATCGGACATAATTACTTTATTACTATTGCCTACTTATATATAGAATACAAATAAAGTGTATGTATAACATATTAATATGTATACTATATAATAGAATGATATTAAAATGTTTAGTAAAGTAAAAAAAAAAAATATTGTATCGTTGAGAAAGTTGGATATTGCTGATTCACGAGATTTCATAATATGCTGCGTAACGTATTTGTTAAATTAAATCACCTAAACATTTAAAAGTTTAGGTTTTCTCGTCCCAAGAAAAATAATGTTATATAATATAATATGTATTAATTATGAATACTTTTTTTTAAATTGTTTTAGAAAATGATTACAGATTATTAGAATTTGACACTAATGATGATTCTGCTTATTACGATATACTTAGCTGCGAATATATTCTGATAAAAACTCAATTTAAAGTTGAGATAGATGAATTACCGGAATAAACAATACCTAATGGCTAATTGTACTGTTATATTTCGTTTTTTACTATTTTATATCTTTCATGTGGTGTTTATATTGTAATAAAATAATGAATACTAATAATTAAATTAATAACACGTCATATATTGTGAATATTGCGTAGGTACCTATATTTAAAAATTTTAAATATGGATAATTCTTTATTGAGAATATTTATGAAACAGTAATTAATCCAAAAATAATGGCATATACATTATTCATGATAAAGAAATATTTAATAACAAAATAGAATTATTAATACAGTTACACAGTTTTTCAAACTAATACCTAGCTATTTCTATAGGTACATTCAAATTTACCAGAAACTATTGCGTACCTACTTAACGAATAAATTCAAAAGAAAACAACTTATAGAACTTTAAAAAGATGTGATCTCGAAACTTTCACAATGATTCATAATTTATTTCATGTACACAACATTACTAACCACTTCAGCGACTCCACAACATAATTTATCTTCTCTTCACAGATTAAGAACTTGAATGAAATCAATGACGGTTTAACGTAACGCTTAAATAGACGTTTCTACATAAATTTTAATATTAATAAATTACAATAACAAGCTGATTAAAGCATTTGCAAAATCAAATAGATTTAGTATAATGATAGTTTTTTTTATATATTATAATATTTTTTTGTTATGTACATGATATGATTATTTAATAGTTATACTTATTCTTCATTAGCCGTTATCAAATAGCCAAGTAATATATGTATTAAACAATATTATGTTCAATGTAGATAATAAATACTGTAGAGTGTAAAAAAGACGATAAGTTTGTATAAAAACAACAACTATAATATACCCATGGCCTAATGAAGATTTAAAATTAATGGTAAAATATGAAGAAAAAACAATGGTTAATTTTAAGCTATGAGATATACTCCCTCATAAGAATATTCTGAATTTGCATCTGAATAAATAACATTCTTATATTCAGACATATGTATTTATATTATTATATGTTATAGTTTTCGACATTTTTCGAAGTATTACTTTTTAGATTTAAACTCTTTCGTAAACAACTGAACCATAATTTAGCTATGTTTGTGAAAGATATTATTATAAAATTATACCGCTTTATAAAATGAATACATTTTGTTTTTGTCTCAAAAAAAGACATCATTAACATTTTTTAATTTTAATACACCGAAAGCAATATCATATTGTATAATGTGATCATTGACGTTGACGTTGATATCTCTTTTAGTTATATTACGTTTTCGGAGGTTCACGTTCTACGGTTTAAAATACGTACTTTATTCTGTATACACATATTATATTGCGTAGGTACTGTCGTTTGGGAAATGTCGAGCGGATGGTTATTTTGTTTTGTAAATCAATGCCAGGACAAAATGCCGATCGAAATGACCGCCGACGGTTCAGTTCCGTTAGCACACAGAGTGTATAGGATCCGATAGATATACACGTATTGGCACGCGCGCATAAAACTTTCCAAAGAGGCTTAAGTTTTTTTTTTTTTCAAATGGATCGGAGAAAGAGTAGGTAAATAATAATAATAATAATATATAAACCTTTACTGTGTTTGTATATTGAAAAAGTTGTCTAATAAATCGGCTGCGGTCGAGCGGAGTATAGTATAAAGAGTAGTTGATTTTTATATATATATATATATATTATATACCTATATAGTTTACCGCAAACACGAGGTCTATATACCTACTTATACTTAATATGTACTTAGCGAAACATCATATATTTTTATTTTATGATATTTATATTATGTATCAGAACCATCCTCGGATATAGATTTAAAAGAGTGGGGGAACTGTTATAATAGAAATTGAAGATTATTTTTCTTTTCTTTAATTGTTCATTTGATTCAAACTCATTATTTATTTAACTATCACTCAACCAATTACTAATAATTACTATTATAAATAAGTAAACTGAAACATGAAATGAAAAAATGATAATTAATCTATTTTAAAATATGAAAAAAATAAACGAAATTTGTCTATACAACACAAACGTGGCTCAAATGTCACTGCTTACAAAATCTATTTCATAGTATATGTTAAAGATTAGGTAGTATAGAATAGTCTTTAATATATGCATATTGTATATATATTATATAATATATATATATATATATATAGGTTAATATTAATTCCGACGATGGCGTTTCCGCATTATATCGTGCGTTTTACTGATTTTGGCAAATACACATCATAATATAATCTTAAATTATATAAAATAATAATAACAGTAATAGTATACAATTTTATTATGGATCGCTTGCGTGCGTAATTTATTAAACGAATCGCATAAACGCACACTTGACGTCGTCATCGTAGTCGTCGTCGTCATCGCGTATTATTATTATCATTATTATTTATTGGCCTCGTAGCGCATATACTCGCTATATATAGTCAGCGGTCTCGGGGCCCTCATCGTACGCAATAATAAATTCAATAAGCCGTCCCGACCCAGTCCTTCTTCTTATATATTGTGTTTGTGTGTGTGCGCGCGTTATATACCTTTGTGTTCGGGGATAAAAGCAGAGAATGAAAAACGACGGCAGCGATATTATTATCGTTTCGCGTTCAAAGGGCAAACGGAGGATTTTTTTTATTCATATATATATATATACATACATACATAATACGTACACACATACAAATAGCTTGTTGCTTTTTAGAGTAGAACGGGAGTGAAAAACAGAACAGAAAAAAAAATCATCAGAGGACGAATCTTTTGAAGAGGAATTTTTAATTTGTGTTTGTCTGTTGTTGGGCTCATCGAGTGTGTAAAAAAAAACAAACTTTACGTGTACATCACGGAAATTTACAATAATTTTTTTTTTCCATTATAATTGCCTAGCTCACCTCCGCAGCGATGGACTAACGCCCGACTATTATTACATAATAATGCATTACAAAGCCGCGTCTGTGCCACCATCATCGTGTACGATGTACATATATAATATTGATAGATACCTACAACGATTGTATCGACGGATGAAATTATTACCGGAAATTATTTTGGAAAAATGAATAATTCTATTTTGGGGTGCATAAGCCATGAAACTCCTCAAGATCCTTCCTTCGACCACGGATAATTCTATTTTTATATTTATAGGTATAATCGCAAATACCACTGTTGTATACAAGGTCAGTGGCACTATGGTTATGAATAAATCATAAGGAGAGAGTTAAATACATACATAATATAAATTTTTATACGTAAATCTAATAATACTTCATACTATATTTTACAATACTGAGAGATATTTAAAAAATATATGTAGGTATAATCTTAATAATGAGTTTACAGTTTCTTTAACTTGAAAGCAAATATTAATTTAAAATGCATCCTTTGATTAGGCTTGCGGTTATAATTAACAAACAGGCATAGAACAATAACACAAAAGATTGTATTAAGATCCAGCATTTCTATAAAATATACGATAGATATCAAACACAAATCAAGGATGCTAGCAGAAGCGTATCAAGATCTTTTGCCTCCTTGTTTTTTTTTTTAATTGTATGCATACGTGTAATTTATAATATCACACATAAAATATGTCTTAAATACTTGTGATGGTGTACGATAATTATTAATTTAAATTTTACTCAGAATATGATGTACTTGTCACTGGTAAAAATAATGAGAGGAACAAACATTTAAATCGCAGCTGTCTACACGATTACGCTACTGTATAGCTGTCTAAAATTGTTCAAATTCTGTTTTAGTGAAAGCCGTGACCAGCATAAATTTTGTAATGGAATATTTAGAAGATTCCGCTGTGTACTCAAGACTATTGTAATGTCCACGTGTATTGTAAGTAGTAAGTTCGGAAGTTGTCAAGCTACACACACACACATACACACATATTTAACCTAGCCTATAGGAAGGGGTGATCGCCTCACACTATTTGTTCCTATAAATGTACTTTTACTATTGTTTAATTAATCTTCGAGCGTTAATCGTCAACGAAGATATTATATATTTATACAATATGAAAATAGAGCCATATTATGATATTGTAATAATTTAACTGCTGTTGTGTATACAATAAACGTGTGTCCGAACGTGCTAAATAAAATATATTATATATTTCGAGTTAACACACCGTTTCCAAGCACGTTCGTAGTACGCGTGGAATGCGTGGTAATACGCGGTGATTAAACACAATATACAGTGGAAAAAAAACGGTCGTCGGTCTTTTTTTCCGTTTTCCCGTATTATACACGCTCAGATTATTCGTTCATTGTCGTTTACCCACTCTATGTTTTTCTCTCATTCTTTCTCTGTTTCTGTTTCTATTTCGATATGCGTGCGTGGGTATGTGTATCCCTCTTTCTCTCTATTTGTCTCGATTTTTTTTGTTAAAAAAAAAAAAAAAATTAAAATAATAAAACACACGCACTCACACACAGGTATTGCGCACAACGATTGCTATGTTACAGTGTGGTGGCAGTGCAAGCAATCAACGACCACAATGACGAAACCGATGAAAATATTAATAGAAAATTCCAGCAAAAAAAGAAAAACACGCAATCACAGGTATGGCAGTATTTTATTATAATAATTATTATACGAGCTCATATTTCGGAAGCTTTACAATATGGTTTTATCGATGGTATATTTGTTATTTGTCATTTTACATATAATATACGTAAACCTATTACCTATAGGTGGCAAATACGATAGATGATATGTTAATAATTAATTTAGAATGTATGAATCCATCACTAGGTTCAAGCATTATCAAAATTGTGTATTGTTAATCTTACAAACCTATTTAAAAACTCTACGAGACACCTAAGTCAAAATTTTTAATACAAGTTTTTTTGACAATTAATAAGTAATACCTAATTAGTAGTTGTTTATGTTTATTCGTTTTATGTGCAGCCGTTTTTTTTTTACTTATAACCAGACAAATTTAAATTATTGCTCACCGCTACAGGTAAAACTATAATTTTTTTTCAGTATATTTAAATAAGCATTATAAATATCATTATAGTTTTTTTTATTTTATGAACAATAAAATTTATACGATACGATTAAATGGAATGACAACAATACAAGTTTTATATAATGATTATAAACACCCATAGAACGGTTAATAATAATTTTCAGTTTGTCGCCCCGAAGTACATGCAACTGAAATTAGCAGATAAAAAGACAATTCGAGAATTATAAGAATTTGATAAGATCTGGAAGAGCCTCTCTAAGCCAAATAGTTGTGACGAGCGACAATGGCCATTGATTATTTCGTTATTTCAACACGTTTTAACACATACTTAACATTATGTTTAAAAATATAATTTCTCATTAAATTATTTAATAGTGCACAATATAAAAAGTATATATTTTTTTTAAACACAGACCTTCATATTAATATAATTTGCACGAAGTCGATGTAACAATTCAATTTCGCGGCTACGGATTATAAATTATACTTCAATAAAATTTAAAATACGCGCGTGTGGTAGACACTTGTATAAGAGTATTGAAAACGTCTTAAATAATATTTATCTACATGACTGTATACAAACGATGTTACGCGAATAAAGTTTTAAAATTCACGGTAGAACGATCGCCCTGTATAATACACCCTGCGCGAGCGATGAGAGCACCGCTCCTCCACTCACTTATCAACGTCCGAGGGACGTCTCTGTACCAGTGTTTATATTATACCGTTTATAGTATAGCGGTGTACAGCAGTATAGTTGGTCTTTTTATTGTCGTCGTCGTTGTATTTTTTTTTTTAATTAAACCGTCGTCGTCGTTGTCGTCATCGTACAGTCATAGTCTAGTATAGGGCGAACAACGGACGACGCGCCCGAATTAAACGGCCGCACGAAATTAATTTTTGGTCTCTTTTTTTTTGTAGTTTTATTGCTTTTCTCTGTATAATCACAGCACCGTGTTTAATGTATACGTATATATGGTACGACGGAATTTTAACGTTTTCGATTCCAAACAAACGCGTGACAAAATGAGCAATAATAATACGACTATAATCATAATCGCGAGTGCGTTCACGCTAACGTGACTGGCCAAGACAAATAGTGTATAAAATTATAATATTATATTGTAAAAATAAAATCACTGTATTATATATTTATATTTATCTAGTTGTAAACGATTGTAGTAGTTGTTGTAGTTCAATCATTTACGATAGGTAGAATACGGTGGAATACAAGACAATTCTACATACATACCACGATCTAGTTGTGATAATGTATTATGTTTATAATTTTATTATTAACTTTAGAGAACATAATATCGTTTTACACAAAAACGATAAGCCGCATGATGAACATAAAACTATTAAAAAAACTTTGACCTTTTCTACTCGTAAAAACTAAAAATATATCTCTAATCAATAGTTATCCCATGAGGCGTTGTAAGCCAAGGAAGTGTCAAAAACCGGCTATTTTCACATATTTTCAAAATGCACGTTTTCACGTTTTTTCATATAAAATATTGTCGTCTGCATTTAAACTTACTGATTTCGACGTAAATTAATCTACATTATTTTTTCCAGTAAATTATATAATACATTTTTCCGTTAAATTCTACATCTCTACTTATGTCTACGGTTATTTTTATGATGAGTAATTATTGTACGAAATATATACGATTGCAGTGTACTCACGTAATGTTGTCGATTTGCGGCCACGTACGATGTGCACCACTGTTTGGGCTGTACGGTCAAGTACCGTCTGCTGGTCGCTGTCTGATCGCCACCAAAGTCACCAAACTCCTCCGCTGCATCATCGTCATCTTCTGTGCCTCCACCGTCGTCGTGGTTATAGTCGACACCGTAGACGATACCATTTCCATTGCTGCTGGATCGCTGAAAGGGCCACTGACGATTGGCATGCATCATCTTCCGGCTACGAAACGGATATGACGAATATTATTGTTGGGCTCGCAATAATCTTAATAATTGACAGTTGTAAGCAGCCCGCAGATGAGATAAAAGTGCCGAAACTGTGAAGTCCACCAACTCCTCTGTAATCCTATCCGAGGATGACGTGTACGAAATACAATAATTATGTAATATTTGTGGACCGTTGGTGATTAATGTTAATCGGATTAACTGAAAAATAAAAAGAGAAAAGTAGCGAGTAAGCAAAAATCACATACACATTATTATATAGGTTATTAAGATCTATTCTAATAAATATGATTTATATTGCGAAGTTGTAATAATTAATAATAGTCTAATATACTATATTAGATAATTATCGAAATCCTGGAACCATAGGAAAAGAACCGATTTTAAACCCAACAACTCTTAATAGAACTAAATGATTTCAATATTTTCAAATAACTAGATCTGAAAGAAAACCCGTTATTTTTTATTGGATGATTCTAGATTTTACATTTATTATTATGTTAATTTTGATTTAACCCCCATAGCAATAAATTAATATATAAAATTAAAATTTTTAAAAGTATTTTCTTTATATGTATATATGACTTCGATATGTTTTGGATATGCTATCGGTAAAGAGCGTACAATTATAATAAATTAATGTATTGAAATACATTATATATTTTTAAAAATCTACAACACACGGCTATTCGATAAATTAAAATAACATAAAAATCGATAGTTGTATTACGATTGAGTAACCACACACTAGCTCTATAGTACTGGTTGTCATAATTATAAACAAATCTCCGCCCTTATAAAAGGTATAGGTAATGGTGGATCACAGGGTGCGCGAACCATTAAATTTTCGACAGAATTATATACACGCGGTCTAATAACTATTTCACCATGTAATGTTATTATCACTGCAACGATATTTACCTCCATTTACGTGATTTTATATATTTGTGTGTGTGTGTGTGTGTGTGTGTGTATATATAGTTACTCGATGGTGTTTGCCAATTTTTTTTCACCCTCTCCCCCACAACTCCCTCCCATTACCACGTACGCCACGGGTGGTCGGAATGTTTGATTAAAAAAAAAAATAGAAATAAAAAATACCACTACCGGCGAAACAGTTACACGGTAGACGGGTAGGGCGTGTAACTCAGTTCGCCGTCGCTGGCCGACGATAAAACGCGCGTTTGTGTTATTGCACCACGCTGTACGGACCATTGAATTCCCCGCCTTTCGTGCATCGGACCGGCTGACACCTCCGGTATAGTCGTTTCCTGCATTTACATGCACCGATTTTTTCTTTTGTACGCAAAACGACTTATTAATATTATACATCGATTACAGGAAAGTCCGTTATCCCTTGGAATAAAATAAACCGAAATAATGTCCATATTATTACTATACATTAATTATACACGTTAAAATAATTATTCCGAACATCTCGTTATAGTTACAGTGATTTGCAAGGCTGTGCATACTAACGAATTAAAAAGTTAAAGACAAGTTAATTTTATTTTTTATAACTTTTTAACTTAACTATAGTTAATCTTGGGTATTGGTTAATTCAATGTAAGTAGGTAATTGTTTTTATTTTTATCAACGCAAAATCAACTATTTAAATGTTCGTTTAAATCAAATAATTTTTATTTTATTGGTACATTACAATTTTCATATCAAAAAATATTTTTTAGTTTGTTTTTTTTTGGTGTGTACGTTTTTATTTTTTTAATAATGATTAAAAATTGCAATTAAATACTTTATAGGAACACTGTATAGTTTTTAATTTTTTAAATAATAAAATAAGATAGTGTAACAAAAAAATAAATAAACTTTCATTTAACTTAATAAAAATTAAAAAATATGACGTATTAACTTTTAACTTAACTAAGTTTACCAAAAATTAAATTAACTTATAACTTTTTCTTATTAATGAATATTAACTTAATCGAGGTAAAAAAAATAATAATAATAATAATCAACTTTCCTAACCGAGATGGTTTGTATGTAAAATTAGCTAAATGACAATAAAATGTAAAAAAAAAATCACGGAACTCCCTGTAAAACGACGTCATTATATAGGTCACCATAACATATATGCTAAATAATTATAAATTAATTATTCATTTCCTTGGTAGGTTGAACTATAAGCTATTTCTACAATAATAATCAAATTTAATCGTCCAACCTATATATAAGTACATATAACAAACAAGTAATACCGAAGTATTACACCAAGAAGTGTTAAACCTCATCATTGTAATGATACATTTTTTATTAACCTGACGAATACTAATAAATAAATTAATAATATTAAGTTTGTGTATACAGGGAATAACAGATAGAACTGACTTTTAGAAAAACTTTTCTTCTTATTAATATTTTTTGTTTATTTTTAAAAGACACTTGCATTACACGTATTACGATATAAAAATTGTTATTCTTATTTTTTAATAGTAAAAATAAAAAAAATTAAATTTGATTAAATTTTTATTGGAAAAATTCAAAATAGCCAATTTGTAAATATAATTGAAAGAAAAATTTTGATGGTAAAAATATTTATCTAAATCAATTAGTTAAATTTTTAGAATTTTTTAAAATATCAATATTTTTTTGCATAAATTAATTTGGAGCGTTATAACTTCTTTAAAAATATTATTTTTGGAAATTTCCTGAAATGAGTATATTTCTTTAATTATTTATTAATAATATAATTTTCTCAATTTTTGTTGTACGTTTAATTAGCATCATTTTTTTTTTTTTTTTTTTAGTCAGTTCTATCTGATACACCTTATATAATTAATTAGGTGTAAAATATCTTTGTAAATCGAAGCTATAGCCTTCTCTATTCAAATACATCAAAATACATATTTAATATGCAATGATTGATCAATAAATCTAAACGTAGTTCGGTAAATATTTTACAAGTCGTATTGCAGATTTCCAGATATTGTTTTCCATTTTACACTGTTATTTTATTCAATGGAAACTTCTTAAATAAATTATTAATTATTACATGAATAACGTTCAATATTAAAATGTATTAGATATGGTTAAGAAAATTAAGTGCTATAAGTATGACATATTAAATTTAAAATTGTAAATATTGTTATATTTAAAATTAAAAAAAAATTATAATAATATTCTGTGGAAAAACACAAATATTTACCGAGAAAAGTGTATAATGTCTTGAAAAATTATAAAATTCCTTTCGTATACGATACACAACATCGTATTATACCTAATATATTATAATACGGCTTGCAGCTGATATAATAATATGGCAAATACATAATAACGCTTATATAGCATATTTTCGTACATAATATTATCGTTGTGTTTTAGTATGCAGTAATAATTATTACCATACTGTTTATGTGTATGTGTTTTTTTTTTTAAGCACGCGTAATGCTATAATCCACCAAATGTTTTTCCTATAGACGGCACGGCGAGTTCCACCCCACCACCCATTACACGTCCTTACTAAAAACGGCACAAATATTATTCACTTACACGATCACAAGACGTGTCTACTCCTCGTTAAGTGATAATAATATAATACATTTAAGACAAACACAAACATTATATATTATTATAATAGCATACACAGAGTGCAAAATGGGTGAACATAGTAGCGCATGTTTCTATGTCTACGGCAGTATCGCAGTATCGTAAATAATTGTATCGTAACACCTGCAGATGATGATTACCTATATTATTATGTGTATATTTATTATAATATATGTACGCCTCTGCTTTTAAACTGAGTTTTTATAATTAATTATTATCATATTTGCAAAATAGTTATTATTTTTAAGATGATATATGTTGTTTTAGTAACACCAGTTAACGAATTATTTTTCCACAATGAATTTATTGATTTTTTGATGACAAATTTCAAAGAGAGAGACAAAACTGTTGTTTTTACAGTGAAGTTTTTTTTCTTTTTGGTAAACACTTTTTTATAGCATGCGTACACGTAACATATGCTCTTGATTGAAAGTTCTACATGGGTTATATAAATCAAATTCGGTATACATTTTTAACTGCACAAGAACAAAACGATTCGTAATAAATCTATCTGGAGTTTGTAGTTCCGTTTTTTAAACCTTCGACAATCGTTTACAATTAAAAAACATAAGTATGCCATTATCGTTTAAAAGATAAATTAGCTATATCATATGCTGTAGTCTTTATGTATTGTTAAAATGTAATTAAATTCTAAAGGTTAAATTAATAAACAATATACAATGTTAATATGAAAATTAACAAAATATACATAAATCTAGAATAAAATCATAAATCCTTATATTTAGATAGTTATACACAATCGCTCCGACCATTGTTACATAACCTCTAATAAATAAAATTTAAAATGTATTTGTCAATTTTAAACATTATACATTTATACTTATGCATGTTTTTAATTACAGTTAAATGAAAAAAATCATTTAACATGATACATTTAGATAAATATAAATTATAATATACAAAAACTTAAATTCATTATGAGCTATAACTAATAAAACATACTTAGGTATAGCATAGTATTGGTATATTTTACTATAATGTTATCCATATTATTTCGAAACATATTATATCAATTGAATTGTCTATAGAAAATACAAAACAAATTCTATGTATCTTCACGGTGCAGTCGTTAAATAACATAACAAATCAAAACCTAACCTATGGTACTTAATAATATGTTTTGGATTCCAAATTTGAAATAAATGCATAATATTTTCAGCACCATTATACCAATATAAATATATTTTACAATGATTCCGAAATTTGTTTTAGATTCAAACAGTACACGAATCGCAGAGTACGCGCGTTTCGAAATCCAATTACCTTGTAGACTATAATGCGTTATGTGGACAATTTAAAATGCAATTATATTTTTCATTTTCTCGATCGCAACGGCATTAAAAAATAAAGAAATACAACCGTTTCACGCTGTAATAATAACAATAAGAGGATCAACTATTGTTTTCAATTTTTGCGCATGAAGGGAAGAAGGAGAGAGCATTAAAAAGTGAACGAATGGAAAAATATTTCAAATATTTCCGAGGGGGAAACAACGTTCGTTCATTCATCCTATACATATCATATCTATACACCACCGACTTATCTGTTGCCGTCATTAAGTCTAAGACCTATACACTTTCACTGCAGTCCCGGATAACCTTATATACTTTTAGTCCTGTAAGACTTACAACCGCAGTACACGGCATACATGACTAGTGGTGTAGTAGATGGCGGCGACAGAGGAGGAGGTACTATCGTAGTAACTATCGTGGCAGTTCTACGAACCGAAATCAAACAACTTGTTGATCACATAATGGTTTATGCGTGTAGTATAATATTAAACGTTTATGAAATTCACAAATAACATTTGACTTATCGATATTTTCACATACAGTAACGGACAAAAACGTCAACAACACAGACAAGGGGTACATCCTTTACATTAAACGTTGTTTAATAACAGTATAACCATCATAATAGTTTTATAATACTTAATATGTCTTTCAGTTTCGTCGGGTTATCTTAATATTTTAGTAATTTAATATACAACTATTAATTATTCAAGTTAGTTGATTCGTACGCTTGTACTTTGATTATACAAATAATTAATAACATACAAAACGATAAAATTAAGCCAAGGAAAAATATACTATGGCCGTTGCAATAGTTTCAGCTTTAAATTATAACAACAATACAAATGAGGAAACAGAGTAACTAATACAACAATAATAATAATATTATGATTCAGATATTTTTGAAAATTGAAGAAAATTATAATTTTTTGAGACGGCGTCTTGTATAGGCAATTTAAGAACGTTCGCGCGCTATAATAATATTAATAGTATAATAGTAAGTACTGACTGTATCAATAATAATATTGTAATAAAATTACTTCATGTCGTGCCATAGTGCATGTTATTTTTACCTCGTTATTGAACCATAATATTATAACCACAAACCGTGAAGTACGGAGTGGCTTAAGCTTAAAATGAATACGACCGAAGTAACTGTTGTGGTTAATACTGCTATAATGCAACTTTAGTATACACTGTATTGAATGATGATACAATTTAGTCTTAGTCGTACGTCTTTACATACAAAATATAATACGAAAACACGAAAACATAGTAATATGCCATTTGATATTATAACTGTATTTTCCATTAAAGTACCTACTGTTAAATTGTCGTAAAATGTCTTGATTTTCTAAAATATAGGTTGCTTTCAATAAGTATGTGTGTATTTAAAAAAAAATTAAATTAATTTATAGTACTTATAAAAAATAATTTTGGAAAATAAACATTTGAAGTTCTTTGATTTTAAGTGCCACGAGCTGCAATTACACTATCGTACGGAACTTTGAAAGTCATCAGATGTCTTTATAACGTCCAATGACTGGGACAAAAGTTGTGTGAAAGGAATCAACCACTTTCAAGTTTCGAATATGTGCAGTTAAAGAAAATTTATATTTATCTACGTACCTATATTAGTTTTGAAATAACCTTTTCAATCTGACTGCGATAGTCTATCAGCCAATAGATTGATATAATTATATTATCTGACATAACAATGCAAATAAATTAGATTTTAAATCGTAAAGAGTTTTTATTACCATAGCTGTCTTATTATATTTTATAGATTGTATTTAAAAATAGGAATTTTAATGATTAGCAAATATTTTTTATTAAACATTATAGCTTTATTATAGTGGTGCAATTATTCGATATAATAATATATTGGTACAAAAAACCAAATATTATTTATTTATTTATTATTATTATTTTTTTTTTTTACCTTAAAAAATATAATAATTAGGTCTAATACTTTTTATATGAAAGCGGACTACACAAAGTTGAACTGCTGTAAAAAATTTTGATATATTACGTATTAGTGTAAGTTAGCAAAACAGATACAATACGCCATGCCTATGACCGACGTCTTCTTAAACGTTTTAACTATACAAAATACACATTTTGATACAAATATTATTACAATTTCGCATAATAAATATTATAATGACTATATTGTTTCTATTATTATTATTATTATTATTTAATAGCAAGTATCGCACATTCAGCACGTCGTGTAATCGCGATAACACGATGTTATGATAATAACATATACGCGTGACGGCAGATAGCTTCCGGCAAATATTCAGTACGATATAATATTATAATAACATAATCGTGCAGTATATAGTACAGACGATATAATAATAATTTAATGTGGGCTTGGGTGCTGTATAGCAAATAGAAAGTGTGACGGGAAAAGACAAATATCTGGAAGACATGCGAATCGCTATTTATTGCCGCTCGAAAAATCTATTTAAATATATTATTATACATCGTCAAAACGATGACAATGAAGACCAATACTGATGAAGAGTCGACACGACACTCGGCTGTGCGATAAATCATGTCAATCGTAATAAAATATACGATTTATACCATATTACCGTAATGTTCCTCATTTTTTTTAAAAAAATTATCCACTTGGCAATTTACAGGAAAAAAAGAGTTATTACAATTTTAAAAATAGAAATAAAAAACAAAAACTTAAAAAGACACTATTTAACTTATAATATAAAAATCTCTTGAACTTAGAATATTCCTGTGAGACAGTAAGGATACATAATATTATATTCTAAGCTCTACAATAATAAGTATGTATAAATAAAATGCAACATAAGCTTTTAATAAATTGTTCAGCAACGAATTAAAGAATTGTGAATAAAATAAATGACTATCAGATGTTCAATAATGATTGGAAGTAAGTAGAAAATATCAATATTTAACAGAAATATATATATATAATATATATATATATATAATATATATATATATATATATATTATGTGTCATCTATAAAATTTAAATAACTATTGAGTGACTAACTTTATAAACCATTAATTGTGTTATGTTACATTATTTTTAACATTGCCGTCATTACAGTGTAAGTCATTTAATAAATAGAATACATATTTGTTCGATAAATCTCACGTGGTCAAATGGATATTATTTTTGTTAAAATAATTTTGCTTTTTTCTCGATTATTTCGGTGGACTAGTCCCATAACGCCACGCTAATAACAATAATAACCTAACCCTCACGCGTCTGACTACCCCACCATTTTCTTAATCCTTTCCATTATTTCGAATTAGCCATGATCACTATGAAATGCCATACAATCACTAGAGGTTTGCAACTCCCTTTAGGTTAGGTTAGGCTAGTTCTATTACAGTATTTTATTTGTACACAGTAGCTAACTCAATGGTGGTTTACTCCTTACGACAAACCACTTTCACTAAAAGTGCAACTCCGAGACCTAAGGATTTTTTCCTTTCTCTCTTACTCGCTCTATTTTTCCATTACAGTAATTAAATAATTGAATAATATAATGTAATCTCTTATACGAGTATATATAAATTTATATTTATGTAAATTAATATGTATGAATAATGTATAAAGCATCTTATCTATAAGTTTTCATAAATCAAAACAAGTATTTTGATCTGTATTTTCATTGCTTGAAAAAGTATAAAATATATAAAATTATCAATTTAAAACAGGGGATACCAAAATATGGTTATAAAGTAACTCACAAAAATATTGACTATGAAATCCATGCCATCTAATTATATTCTAATTCGTCCATTCTATTTTTTTTTTTTTTTTTTTTTTTTGTGTGTGAGATAATGTCCATAATTTAAAATAGGTGTATTATAATTGTAATTAAAACTAATTTATTTATTCAACTATTTTATTTTTTTATTTAATCGTTTTATATAATTAAAGTTAAATACAAACAAAATGTGTTATTGAATTTAATAATTTAATTGCCACAAACCTGTATTTAACTGTCTAAAGTTTAGTGTTTCCTGAAATGGTTTAGATTCTAAAGAACTTGCATCTATGGTGTTATGGTGTGCAATAATTTATTTAAAAAGGAAAACCTAACTAGTAAGAATTATTTTATAGTAACTCAATCAGAATTATTATACGTGTGAATCAAATGTTAATTAAAAAAAAAAAAATACTAATTTTTACTGTGTTGAATTAATATTAATTCTTCGTCTTAACATATAACTTTTAAGAGTTGAAAATTGTTAACTATCACCTAACTTATAGTTTAACATTTTTGATGTTGACTTTTAACTCAATTAACTAGAGTTTTCATTAACTCGGCAACCTGTTCAGTGCTGCATGTGAAAATGATATAGAGTTTGATATACTTTATAATCTATAAAAATATAAATCGTTCAATGGGTTAACACTTTAACAGTAAAACTATGCGACTGTACATTGGACGAAAACTCGTTCTGTGCACATATGAATAATATGTATAGTATAATACAGTATAATACACCACTACTATATATGACACTTGATTGTGGGCCTGCACAGGATTATACACGTGTATTATACGCGGTGTTAACCCTAATTCACCAGCCGCCGCCGACTTTCAATTACACGTTCTCACATCCTCTCTCTCTCTCTCTCTCTCTTTCTCTTTCTCTCTCATATCCACACACATACACACTTTACCGTCTGTTGAAACTTAATTACGCACATTATCATATTATGACACGTTATACGAATAGGCGCACATTGCGGAGCACACTACTGTTTAAGTAATATAATAATACATACCTACATATTACATTATATACTAGCACATGTATACCTACTCATGTTGTCTCCGCATTTATACTATTATAATAGTTTAATACCTAATAGGTATAATCTATATTATAATATGTTATATAATTTGCGTAATACTGCAAAGGTGGTAAAGTTAATGAAAAAATAGTTGAATAGACATTAAGAAAGTTAGATGTATAGACAACAAACAATAAATTCATCTTGGAAAACTTATAGTTAATATGAAGAAAAACTTCTATTCTACTACTTAACTCAATTAATTGTAAGTTAATTGATATTTTTAAAACTATTCAATGCGTTACTTCTAGTAATTGTATAACTTTTATTTTTTTTTTCAACAAATATATTTCGTTTAAACTATTTAAAGTATACTCTAATGTTTTTTACATTATACCTACATACTTAATAATAGTTGATAGTAATTTAAGCAAATTGTATTTATCATACAAGACAAAAATTAGAGTATAGTATTCACAAATGAGTATGAATTGACGAGAATTATTTATAACATAGAAAAATGAAACGAAAAGAGAAATCAACTTACTAAAAGTTCAAAAAAATGCAAAATAGACTCAACATTTAATTTTTAGTTTCTTTACTAAGACTTAATTAATTTTACAATAAACTCTTAAGATATTGAATTTTCAAAAAAATGCACAGCCCTATTTATAATTAATAATATCATATAATACATCACAATTTGCATGTATATTATTTTTTTATTACATCGGATGTAATAATATACACACGTGTTGGTGTATGGGTGTGTATATTTAAAGCATAAAGCATATATGTATACGATATTGTATTATAACAATACAAAAAAAAAAAAAAAAATGATGTATATAATATTATATTTTCATTGAATTTGTTATTTATTTATTTTTTTTTTTTTTATTGTTTCGTTCCATACTGGTAAATATAAAAATTTAAGGATAATCGATATTTCTACACGCGTATATTGCAATAATAATTGCCATCGTCGAATACCAAAAAGTACATTGTACTAATCATGCATCAAGCTGATATAGAGACACGTGCGTCATTTTAATCAGAACCTAAACCCGCTGAATGCTATGCATATTATACCTAAATGTAATATTTGACGCCTGTCTGCGGATGTTTCGAATAATTCAACCGGCGTAGCTATGAAGTGGTGTGAGTCGTGTGCTAGTGGTATACTGCGGTACACACGCTCGTGTAATACGGATATGATCAGTGTTATCACTGGTCCACGGCTTCATATGTATGCATTATATACCACATACCACGACTATTCTCATATATACGTACAATAGTAGATAATATTATAAGATACTCGCAACGGCTATAATATAATATATACATGACAATATACATATATGCATACGAATACAATTCACCGTGACTGTCTATGTGTATATACATACCTACCTACATATACATCACGACTCTGTACGACTACAAATATATATTTACTCGTGTCCATGAAATACGCACGATTACCACTCGGCGTCGAGTATTATGAGCTTACGGTATGGCGGGGATACGTGTAGTATTAACGGGACGATGCATATACCTCTACTCGTATTACGATATCGGCGTGTTATTAGCGTACATGTTTAGAGCACGCGACGTGTCGTGATCGGATCGTATACGATCACAGAATACAGTTTTGTTTGTCAAATAACCACCGCAGGCATCAATACGCGCTGTCGAGCGAAATCCCTAAGATATAATGCGTCTTTAAAAAAAAAAATAAATAAAATATAAAAAACAATATAATATAATATTAATATATTATATAGTATCAGTTCACATGAAAATACCCGAAATCAAAGGAATGACGAATTTATTATAGCATTTAGTATTATGATAATGTAGTGATAGTAATATATTCATTTAAACTACCTATAGAAACATTATGATCGTATAGTATTTAGAATATTGAAGTTTCGGGGTTTTCTTATTTTGATGGGGGGCTTGGGTAGTAAAGTGTTCAAAAAACACAAATTATAAATAAAGTGTAAATATATAAAACTTGACTTGTTTTTCATACAACGTATATATAATAATATAAATGATATAATCATTAATAATACAACAAAAATAAAATAAATATATTAACATTATATTATTTCAATATCATTATAATTAGTCAAGTTAAACAAACTACGAAAAAAAAGATACAAATTACTTAAAAATTTACCATCTCTAACTTCCAATAATCGCCTTGGTCATTCCTAAATACTTTGTAAGACCCTAAAATATGATACATAATATTCAAAAAAATTCAAAATATAATTTGATACATGCACATTGCACGTCTATACATTTGTGAAAACGTAATAATTTTTTATCTACGTTTTAAAATATCACTCCACGCTAACCTGACCTAACTTGAGTAACGCTGAATATGTTAAAATTGTGTTATTCATACATTAGGTCAACAATTTTGGTTGTTTACATAAACTTTTATTTCTATCAATTAAAATTGCAAGACCTTCAGTCTACTGGTTCAAAAGAATCAATAAGATCACTTATTATTTTTTAATTTATTTTAATCCAAAATCACCGATAATCTTAATTGTTTTCCAATCGGATTTAATCAAATAGTAACAACATTTTATAACTATTCAAAAAAAGAAAAAAAAAGAAAAAGAAAGAAAGAAAGAAGTAAATAATAGAATGTGTTAACAAAAACCTGTCATTAAAACTAAACAATCAAAACATTAAAATATTGCATTAATACTTTTCTTTTACGTTTACGTATGTCGTAGATACAATCTTCATCCGACTTTCTAACAAAAGATTCACACTTTTTTGCTGCTCGTCATGATGATGGCGTTATATTACAATGTTATGAATTCTGTGGACTCAGCATATTTGCCATCCCATATAATAACTTATTTCACTAAAATATAATTATAACTGTCCATTATGCTTTATAAAAAATTCATAAATGAATATCGTTGTAGTATATACATACACATTTCGTACAGAATATGTATTAAAATAAACAAATTGTAAGTATTAATATTTTATATAATATAGACGTATTACAGTTAACAGGCTGTAGGTATGCTACAATAATGAATAGTATCAGATGTGTTTTTAACAAAACGTTTGTTATTATTTAAATCAATTGAATTTTGTATAATCACTACCTATATAATATCAGAAGCGACTCGGGTGATAATATTAAAAATACGTCGATTAGTTGTTTATCTCCATATTACTGACTTAAACGTTTAAAGTAAAATGAATCGTCTGCAGACGATAATATGTTATAATTATTAAATTATAACTCAAAGTTATTAAAGCAGTTTTACCATAACCGATCGAGTTAATTTTTTTCATATCGAATTGCGTACCTAGTGATTATGCGTGTGCAGCAGTGGTGACGTGAACTTTATTCCACCACTCTCTTCTTATCACCTATCTTACTCGTTCTTAGATAAACGCACACATTTTGTTGTCCGACAAATGTCGAGGGCAATCCCAACACTCTCCCCTTTCATCCTCTCACTCCCCTTCACACACACACACAGACACACAGACACACACACACACACACAACAGTCCCTCCGACCAAATCGCTAATATACGTTTAATGCTAACACACCACTCGCCCTCTAAACAGTCGCCGTTCGTACACGTCCGTTCTCCTACGCGCGATAATATATAATACACCGCCGTCGTCTATACTCGCCGTCTCCGGTCGATCCCTTTAAATTGACTTTCCTCCTACAGCTTCACGCGCGATGGGCCGTCTGCAAACACCGGTGGTTTAATCGAATTTCACGAGCAATTAACCGATATCGCGCGTGAGTCCTCCCCCACCGCCGATTTTGTTAGTTGTCCGTCTCATCTCGGTCGATCACCCACATTATACCCCAGTGCGTACCCACACAAATACACGCGAACAGGTATTATATACGTACAGTGAACCGATCTCGTTTTGCTATACCCGCGATCATGTTCATTTTTTTTTTTTTTTTGGTTTTGTTTATTACGACTTCCAGACGATGGGTATGGACTTCAACAGTTGCAACCGGTGCTGTTCCGACTCGTTAATTTACTATTCAATCGACATATCATGATCCGCAGAGTGCAATCAACCCGTTTTATACTCCTTCATATTTAAATCAAAATGCATAATATACATCCATACCAATCTAAATTTTAAGTACTAAATTTTTTTTTAAATTAACTTATCGAGTTAAAATATAAAGTAATTTGCCTAATTTGTATAATATACATATCATCAGCTGGTTGCTCAGTATAAACTCACCCTGCGTGAGAATTATGTTATGAAATTTTTCTTTAAACAATAACCGATTATTTACAATTATATATACATCTTTTGAAGCAACTCACATATATAATATATACTGGTATAGTTCACGTGTGTGTATGTGTGTGTGTGTGTGTGTTTATTTGAATGCGGCAATCGACTCGACAGTCAGTTACAAATCGTCACTGTTTTATTTTTTATTTTTTTCCTTTAACTAACACCCCTGCTCACCACCACTATTTGTGTTATTTCCCTATAGTCATGTCGTCCTCGCTCCGAGTTTCGGGTAACAGGGAAATAGCGGGCGCGAAGTCTGTTGCTGCCGGTGCCACCACCGTTAAAACCTGCTATCCGTCGCTGCCTCCGGTACATTACAACGGTCGGTATGTTCGATATTATATTTTATTAGCCGTAGTGTACTTTTTCACTCGGTCAAACCTAACCAGTGTGAATATATTTCATCGAACTCTAACATTAAATTATTAAACAATTTAATTGAGTTATTATAAGACCTAACCTTACACAAAGTATTTCAGATTTAATGATATTGAATTTCCTTCAACTTTTTTCCATTAAATACATTTGCTATATTTGTAAAAAATTATTTTCTTGGATATTAATATATAACCTCCATTTTTGAGTCTTAATTTGGATCGCCCAATTTTTTCCTAGTAATTTAAGATTTTAATTAATATTAAAATTATAATATTTTTTTTATTAATAAAAAATTAAAAAAAAAAATAATAGTTGGGTAATCCGAGTGTATAGTTTGAAGATAACAATGTAATATTTTACTTTTATTACTCTATCCGATTGAGAAGTCCTAGTAAAAATGCAAGGTCATTTAGTTGAAACAAAAATATTGAAATGTTACCTTTAATGTTGAACATATAGTTTTATATTGGCCTCAAGCATTTATGTGAATGTTACCACTTAAGAAGTTATAATAGTATAGTTTTGGACTCGAGACACAAGGTAGCTAAAATTAAAATATCGAAGTATAAGGGACAGCAATCATAAACTACAAACTGTAATATTGTAATATCTTTTTTCGTGGTGAATGATTTTTTATGGTTATCAAATCAAAACTCAACATGTATCACGTTATTTTGATTTTTTTTCTAAGCTAAAATGAAAAACGTAAACGTAAAATGTTCAGTGAATTAAAAACTTCTACAAATAAAATCTATATTGATTATTGTTATTATATTTTTAAGCAGAACTTTTTTGTTCCGAATAAAATACGATAATTATCCTTCAGGTTATCAAATTTAGTTAAATTAAATAAAATATGTCGTGATTTTAGAAACTTAAAATCCAAATATATATATGATGGTATTATTATACGACTACGACTTTTATGAACATCAAAATACAACGGAAAAAAGTACTTTAACCACGCCGTACATAAAAATTAAACGTCACGGTCGTCGCATGCCTTTTTAGCGTATCACAGATATACAGTATAACCGCAGAGTAGGTATTCATCACTCGCGACGATCATGTACACAATAATATCTTAAAAGGCAAGTTTTTGGTAGAGGTTATGGCAGAAGAAACAGAAGTTATACGAAAACGGTTGTCTGAATATTTTAGACATTTTTTCCGTAATAAGAAGACCTATGGAAAAGTTTTCTCGACCCGATTGCAGATGCTGTAAAAACGTTTGTTGTACCCGTCGACCCGCTTCGAGACCGTGACGATACGCCAAAATTGCTTCGCGCTCGACGTCTGTTCCTCGTTTGTATATACATTTACGTTATATAATAAATATATATATATATATATATATATATATCAGTTGGCCGTTGACGAGTGGTGGCGGTAAAACAATGACGTGATATTATAAGTGCATGTATATTGTATAATATATATGTGTGTGTGTGTAACACAAACAAGTTTTCATTTGTAATTAAATATTATTTTGCGATAAGCGTCCACCCTTCCTTGCATTTCTCGCCAACAAGATCTCTAAGAGTTTCACAAGCAGACTGCCTTGGCTGAGATAAACGTCCCAACAGTAGTGGCTACGATTTATATTTATTATTATTATTTTCTGTTTATTATGATATAATTTCTTTAGCTAAGCATTGTGAATATAGAAGGCTACACACTATCATCCTTAATGTATAAATGGCTTTTGAGATATAAGAAAGACACTCATCGTTGGGCATTAGTCGGACACTCATTATAAACACATCTACACATTTTTTTTTTTTAATTAAAAGAGACTAGTAGGCAAAGTTAGTAATTAGAATTCAATATATAAAAATATATTCTACTCTAAGTTCTATACCATGATCACAGTAAGTTATATTATTTTGGTATCAATTAATTGGACCAATAGGGTCATCTGTACTTAAGCGAATTAAATATAAATCACTAATTTATTTGAGTTAATTTTACTTATATGAATTGTAATAAAAAAAAAAAAGTTAAAAACTAATTAGAAGTTCAAAATTAACTATAAAATAACATATTTGTTCGGAGAATATCATTGTATCTAATTGAGTCGTATCAAATAATAAAAATCTACATCTTAATATAAATATGTAGGTACACACTAATTACAGGATTTGAGTTTATGTCGTGTATAATAAATTACATAAATCGAGTAAATATTGTCAACTAGTATATTTTAATATTACGTACTATACATATTATACAGGTCGGAACTGCTCAACGTGTGACTTTTTTTTCGACTCTACGAGTCGAAATCTCAAATAGAATACAAGTACAATTCAAAAGAAATCACGTCTTCGTCTCATTTCCGGTTCCTCTCGCTGCCCTAGGGCCAAGATGAACAAAAATAGAATGTTGCGTTTTTTTATTATTATATATAATAATATAGTCGAATGCCTTATTGTGTGTAATGCAACAGTATCTATTTGTATGTCTGTCTTCAATACGCGAAATGCATTTATAAGAGTCGCGGCAGTGTTATTATGACGCAGGATAGTCGTATAGCATAATATGGACGATGATTGTAACGCATTGTACATCGAGGCCAATTTAATATTTCCCGAGGAAGTGTCGGATTGTCGTCGGTGATTTTTTTATTATTTTACGGCACAGCTACTTTAATATTTCCTGCATATTGCTGTGCAGTTGCACACGTCAACAGTGGAAATACGAGACCAATGGTCGAAAACGAAATGTATAAAACACAGGGATAATCGATTAAAAAGGCCTCGTTTTATAACTGCATTTTTTTTTTTAATTACGTTTTTTTTTTTTTCAGTAATATACTATAGGTATAACAATAAATGTAAAATTTAACATCACAGTACGATGTCGATACGACATTTAATTAATTTAATAAAATTTCGTTTAGGAAAACAACATGTAGGTGGGTATATTATATTATTCGCCAAAATAGAATATTATAAAACTCAGTATTGTTTTAACTCTCACAGTTTATTTTAAAAAATCACTTCCATTACATCAACGAAATATCGTTAATAAATTTATATTTTAATAATAATATAAATATTAAATTTAAATGCATTATATATGTATGGATGGAGCTGGTTTTATAAGTTATGCTACTGTTACAAAATGAATTGCTTTAATTTTCTCTTTGGTTCACATAAAATAATGGACAATTTTTATAATCATAAAATATATAGTTGTTGAAAATTAAAGAAAAAATTTTAAACGTATTATAAAACAAAGAGAACAATATAATTTGATAAGACTTAAAATTTGACTGTTATACTAAATAGTTAATACTACATAGTAGGTGATTAGCTAAATTTTTTCATTTTTACACTTTATTATACATAAATCAAAGACTGTATTGTAACTTTTTTTTGTTAAATTGTTTCATGGATTATAAATTATAATATACTGCAGTTATTATTGAAACGTGAACCTACGGTGAAATTACAAATTGCAACCTTTTTCACAAACGACCCTCAAAAATCTCTTGTCTCTTCACCCGCCGTAGCGTGTGATAAAAATAATGTCCATTTACCGTTTTGTTTTATATTGTGTACAGATGACATTACATCGAGTTGTATACGATTGCAACAACGACTGCGACGACAATTCGAACTGTGTAATCCTGAATATTTACTGTATTATTATATTATTATTATTCAGCTGCTGCCTACTCAGTTAAACCAGCCGCTCTTCTATTGTTTATAATATATACATACCCATTACATAGGTAGGTATGCGCATATATACTACTGTTAATTCGTCCGACATGGGAATTTAATAAATTCAGCTATGTGTTTGGTTGGATTTTTATTTTTTTTTTTAAACAGAAACACCGCGAGAAAATATATTTAATATTACATCATAATAAATACCATTTGACGTATATACACATACATACTACACACACAGTAAATTAGATGACTAAAATTATTATACACATTATATAATATAAAATATTATTATTATCATTACATACGCTATGTACTACAGAAACAAGGCTCTACGAGCGATAAAAAAAAATTTTCATTTTTATTTGCGTTGGTGTAGTTTGGTGTCATCCACAGATTTTTATAATTCAGTAGACTTAAATAAATAGTATATATTTTTACAACTACCGTGACCAATGAAAGAAGTTCCGTGAACTACGTCAGTAAATAATATAAAGCAATAAAGTCATTAATATTGTAAATTATTATATTAAGTTTTGTAATAATGACAGGTGAATACTGAACATGTAAATTAAATGTAAATAATATATACTTTTTTATAGTAATAAGTAATAACTAATAACTGACTTTTAATATCATAATACACTGTACATTAAGTTTTATATTTTTTTTAACTATTATAAAATTTATTTTAACTTTGGAATAACTCAAAAATGTGTTAAAAATTATTTAGATTCATTCTTAATTTCATATGCATGAATTACATGTACCTACTTTGCGAATATAATATTGCACGATACGTTCCGAATTCTATTGTTGTACGCTGCGTTGTAAACTACTTACTTAGAAAAGAATTCCTCAATAGCGCCATACATATTTCCACACAGGGAGTAAGATTATATATATAGTTCACGTCATCGCATCATCAGCCAAAATACTCGTCTTCTTACAACTCCCCCGCCGTCATCGCTCCCCCTGCTCAGCTAAGTATACGGGATTAGATGGAAACAACAAGAACCAAGACTACGACGATAAACGAATGAATAATAAATGCGCTTCTCGATTTCACACAGGGTCTCCATCATCGACTAGAGAATCAAGGGATTTATAATATATATGTATGTGTGTGTGTGTGTGTTGTGTTAAATGCTCCACTAGGGAAAATCGGAAGATGGGGGAGGTATATCGGTGAACGGTGAACAGTAAAGGAGAAAGGGATGATGGTGGTGGATAGGGGTAGCAGGTACACAACTTTTTGGAGTAGAGCTGGGTATTTTAACTCCACTATCGCGAGTTCGTTTAGGGGTAAGACAGAAAACGATCCGACAACGGCGATGAAGACTTTGTTTGCCACCGACGTCGTCTTTAATCGGCTTATATATATATATATATATGTATGAGTATATATACTTGTCGTTGGGGAGAAAGAGGAGACATTTGATATACCTTAGACCCGAATTGGTCCGCGCTAATAATTTCAGATGTCGTTTTTATTCCCTTCTCTGACTGCACAACAGCATCTATTATAGTATTGGGTAATACTTGAGTAGGTATATAATAATTTTATAATTCTGTGTCACTGGTAATGTAATTGTAAATTTCACATACGAAATGTACCATAATAATATATAAATCGTTACCATCAAAATCATAAACATAATTTTTTTAAGCACAAGTTTCCAGTTTACTTCGGACAACCGATTTTCCATTATGTAAACTCAAAATTTTATAACTAATAGCCACGCACGTGCTTAACACAAATCGAACGTTTCGGACGAGCATAATTTCCAGTTATAAATTACAACTTTTAAACATGTAAGTATATATTTATATATATTTACTTTAAACCTTGTATAGTATATCGTATATTTTATATTGGTTTCAATGAAAGACTACAATATATACCTAATTTTCATTAAATTGTTATGATTTAGACTTAAAATGACTTCTGATTTCTGTTATTGATTATGACATAAACGTTCAAAGATTAATTATTGACCTCTTTCTTTAAAAACCAACTTTTTTAAAAATAAATATTTTATAAATTTATAATATTATTGTAAAACAAAGCGATACTCTCAGAATGTATTCATTCGTTCATCTTCATTTTCAAACAAATCATAAAAATGTATTCAATATTAGATTCATAGGTATTAGAAATAAGTAAAGTATTAAAATATTACTACTAGAACTGTTAAACTAACTATTATTTTGATAATTTACAAGTAATCTGTGATTTATTTAGAACTTTTTAAAATTATTTATTACACTGTAATATTTATATTTATTCTATAAACATATCACAATATAGTCATGTGATGTAAATTCTGATATTACATTCAATATTCAATATAATGTTACACATTTCCAGAAATGTAAAATCTAAACAATCCACTACGGCTTAACTGATGATTAAAATTAAGTGAAATGCTGGTACCAAGCAAATAGGAAAACGATTATTTTTCTTGGTGTATTATGTGATATTTCGAACCATTAGTTAAACGTTTTTTTTATTGAATAAATTACCTGTATTAAGTATTAAGTTATATATCATTTTGTATAAAAAAAAAACATACTTCATAATGTCGTATTCACATCAAACTAATTTTATAAATATTTTTATAATCAATACAAGCTATATTATGCAAGAACCATCTGTTATTATTAGAGAGAGAATCTATCTTCAAATTATGAATAATTCTACAAAAATCTTAAGTAATATTTTTTTTAAACCTTTAAAATTTGTTACAAATATTGTGTACCTACTTAAAAAATGAATAATATTGGTCTTATAATTTATTCTTTTAGCAATTTAAAATATGCATGCCTTTCTTAGCGTGGGAATTTTATCAATTATATCAAAATTTGAATATTTTAATTCTTGTTATTGTTTTTATGGTACCTACTATATTATGACCAGCCACTTTTATCTAAATATTTAATTGAAGACAATTGTTCCTCTTATCGAAAAACATTAATATTTAATTTCAACTATGGCCCTTGAATGTAAATTTTGACAGCGTTCCACTTGATTTTGATCTAGTTTTTTTTTTTTTATTTAAAGTTGAGTATAATCCTTTTTCTTTTGTAAATCGCATAAACTATATTATGTTTACTAAAATTAATTAATTTTTGTACAGTACCTTTTAGATCATACAATATGTATGCACTACATTTCTAATGTGAGTGTATCTTAAAATAAGTAATTACTTAAAAAATTTGATCATATTTAAGTGTTGTTATACCATGGTAAATACTCGACTTTAAATTGTGAAACATAGGAACATTAATTAATATGGAATATTGTAAAACCTTTCAGTAAGCTTATTAGATATAAATTATTAGAATAAATATAACACAAATCAATGTACTATGATTAGGATGAATCAAAAAAGTATTACAATAAATAATTAGATTACTTTAAAATATCAAACGAATATGAAACAATTAAAAGTTTGTTTTAATAAAATAATGAAGTGATGTATTTATTGTGCGTGGGATGTAGTGCAAAATGAATTTCACATACTATGATCGGGAAGGCGCTTTAGAAGAAAACAATTTATGCACCATTTTTTGTAATATCTATAATATCTATAGACACATTTTTATTAATTACCAATTAATGCGACATTTTTAATAACGCAATTATTATAATATTTGATATATTAATAAAATAATTTATTATAATATTTTACATTAATAATGACGAAGAAAATCAATAATATAGTAGTTAACAATGGCTGATCATAATTTATTATATATTTATACTATTCAGAAATTTGGAGTGATAATTGAACTAAAAGCTCTATCTGCGTTCAAATTTGTCTTGCCATATACATTATAGGTACAAATAATAATGTACCTTGTTATTAAAATATATCAATCCAATAAAAAAAATGATATAATCTCAAAGAATTTTTGGAAAAAAATATAATAATATCAATAGTCCAATACAATAAATTATGGTTCATTGCTATATTCAGTGCTAATAATTATTTTTTAATTTTATAAACAATATATTATAACTTTAAATGTAATCAGCTTTTATTCAAATTGGTAGGTAATTTATAAATATGTGAAAGTATTTCAGAGTTATTGCGAGTAATTTTTACGTTTAAAGTTTGCCGTTGTTTTGCTCTAATTTAGGTGTGTTTAGAATCTTGTTTTTATTTTTATTATTATTACATTATAGAATAACTTAATAATATGGGCACTATCATAACTACGTTTCGTCTAAATATATCTATCTACGATTGATTTTATTATTGACTACCGTGTACAAAACCACGTTTTATTAGAATAAATAACACGCCAATCTTTTAAACAAAAATATCAAAGCATATTATATTAGTAATGTGACAATATTTTAATAATACAGGTGAGTATGACGAGAGACACGAGTATTATACGATCTAGCGACTAGCAACGGTCGGAGTTATGTACTAACACGCAAGTATTTAATATGCGCGCCACAAAATAACTTTCACGGCGTGCAAACGAATATCCATAGGTATATACATAAAAAAAAATAAAAATAGCAAATTTATAACAAGATGAAGCAGTTTTCTCGTCACCAAAGTGCAAGTTAAAAACAGATCTCGAGTTGACGTGAAATTTCAAAAAAAAAAAAAACAAACATTTTTCGCCTTGTATAGAGCGCCTCTTGCCACGAAAATGAACGTTTAATTAATCGCCGTGTTTCCGGTCAATCAGCAGGACAATTACGTCGTTTCGTATTCGCGTGCGTAGAATGTTTTATTTATTAACACTGCAGCGCATGTTATTATCATAATTACCTCTATCCCGATCAGCGTTTAAAGACAATAATAGCCGAATTACCTATGTTATGCGTGTGCGGCGTTGACTTAGCAAACGGTTTTCAGTGGACATTATTACTATTACCATATACGTTTAATACGATCGTCGCGAAAAATTATTTTTATTAGGTAAATATTATTATTATTACTGTTGTTGTACCTGCACAGATATATAATTATTCGGTTGCGTGAGTGTGTGTGTGCGCGACGGAATTGACGGCCGAGGATCACTGCGCGGCTAGACGACTGCTCCTGGGTCCCCGAGAGTGATGGTGTTGCCGGATGCCGTTTCCGCCACCGACTGTCGTCGCCGCGACGTGACGGTCATGTGCGGTGGCGGTGGTGACCGTGTCGCCGACGTGCTCGCTCGGGCCGGCCGGCGAATCGCCGAAAACGCCAGCGCGCGCCAAAAGACGATTGCGACCGCCTCCCGTCGTCGACGACGCCCACCGCGGGCGTCGGAGTTTTCCGTGAACACACGCCGCACACACACACACACACGGACACTCATCGCCGACCCCCCGAAACTCACTCCCGCCGCCTATACCGCACGCACCCAACGCGGCGTGACCCCCCTCCACTGTCACCCACAGACCGCCGAACAGTCCATCGCCGACATCGCTCGGCCGTCCGAAGACGATTATACGATTTAGAATATTATTATTATATTACATATTATATTATATGAACGCGGTATATTGACGTGTTAAGATTGATATAGGATATAGGGCACCAGGTCGTTGTCAAGCTCCAAAAGAATAATAAAAGTAGATGCTGTACGTAATATAAGTTCCCGTGTATAATAATCTCAATAATCGTTTTGCGTGTCAGTCACTCGAATTATATTATATTTTATTCTCGACCTTACAAAATTTGAAAAACAACGCGTATTCCTTTATACGGTAAAAATACGGGTTACTAATAATCGATTAAAATTGAATAGTATATTTGTATAAATTAGTATAAATTTGTTTTTTAGAATTAAATTTAATAGATGCTATTTTTATCTACTTTTAAGATTTATTTTCCTACAAAATCTGAGCCCTTTTATGGGTTTGATTTAAACGAAACAGCTTGTATGATATATGCACTGATCAATTCAGGATTTAGAGTGTTTGTTTTTGATGCATAAAACCATTTTGTCTGACAATAGAGTCAGTTTCGAAACTAAAAATCTAACTAAATAAATAATTGTAAATCCTTTTTTTATTTTAAATTAATTTTCAATTGTTTTTATTCAATTTTATACCTAATTTAAGGATTTTAAACTACAATAAAATCTTTCTAATCCGTAACTTTTATAACTGCGGTTTATCAGAAAATACAGAAAAATGCTGATTTACAGTATGTAAAATATTAAATCAAAAATTTATTGCACACAAATTATACTAAAAAATTTAATTTAAGCCTGTATTAAGTCATTAATTATTTTAAAAAAAAAAATCAACTATACAATTATGTTTTATAATTCCATATAACTTATTAAAATATATGAATTAATGAATTTTTAAAGTAATATACTAAATATCGATAGTACTTGAGTCGACTCAACAAGAATGGAGGACAAGTCGAGGGTGGACGATAGGGATTATACAGTAATTCACTATACATGCCGTAGCACTCGACATAATTTCTTACACAAATTATTGCTTATAACTACAATTAAATCAACAAATTACTACTCATTATAATTAATATTTTTAATTTATGTTTAAGTTTTTATTAGACATAAAAGTACACGGAGTGGTGTAACTACCATACGGTACCTAACTATTCACCAGCTTAGTTTGCCCTTAAAATACCAAAAAACAGAAAGAGTACTAAAATAATTAGTAATAATAATGATATCAATATTAAAGGTAATATGAGAATGTCGGTGGATTTTGATCGACACTCGTGCGACATAGGACATATTATATTTTAGACATTTTTGCCACACATATCCGATCTTATTTTAATAGCTAAAAACTCAGTAGAATAAAAATAAAAAATCGAGTCTTTTATGGAAAACAACCTAAAAACCTTGGGAGATATAGGTGCTATGTAATTTATAATGATTAATACCAATCTATTAACATTTTTAATGTTCTAAGTATATATACTAAATTCTTTATATTACATAAATACACTACATATATTTTATATTTTTGTAAAACAATCTTTAAACGTTATTAGAACTTTTATTATTTTTAAGAATATTATCCTTACTGTAAATATTTTAACAACTCAGAAACTAATTATTGTTCAAATTAATTTGTATTCAAATATATCAACATTTTCCAAGAAATCATCTAAAAAATGTACAGTTAAATATGTGTTTTATATTTGAAAAATAAAACAATTTGTATCTCTTTAGACCAATTTTAATAGAAAACGAAAGGTTTCAAAATTATTGTCCTTAAATATATTTAAAAGTTTCAAAAATCATAATTTGAATAAATTTATAACTGGAAGAAAAAATGTGGTCATGATAAAAATTAATAAATTTAAACGAAGGAAAAATTATTGAGTAGTGGTAAAATATTTTAAATTTAGTTGAATATAAATTTATATCAAAAATTAATGATCATGTTTAACACAACCTATAGGCTATAACACAATAAATTCAAACTTCCTAAAAAAAAGGAATACCTAAACCCAAGTATTATACTGTGGTAAATTGTGGATAATAAAAACAAACATTAGCTAAAATGGCTTGAACATGTCTGAAGAGTAGACATTAATAAAATTATAAAATAAGACATTTAAAAAATCAAAAAAATCTCAACTATTAGATAAACACTGTAAAACCGTATGAGTCAATTTATTGTTATCCAATTTAGATATAGAAATTATAAACGAAAACACGAATTTTTGCATGTCATACGACATCGACACGTGATGGAGAGATTTTTTGACAATAGTTTTTAATGAACCGAAAATATCAAAAAGAAAAATTACAAAGTAATAGGATTTCAATAAAGTACGTTGAAAAAAAAATAGTTCAAAAATGAAGACTTAAAAAGCACTTCAAAACCTGTGAGTAGTATAAAATCAGTAAAATTAACCTGTCTTCAACAAGTAGGTAGACATAAATTAATGTTTGATGATTAAATTCTAAAATAGGTTTAAAGATTTTGTGTCTATTGAAAACAATTTTGTCTTGTACACATTTTTTCTTTTCAATCAATGTATAAAAAGTATAAACGTATAAAATCTAACATTTATCCAATTAAAACCGATTTAAAGTCGAATTTGGAAAAACAAATTCGACGAGGTTTCTCGTATCTAATTTTGTACGTATATGCATAAACCTACCTGCATTCATAGTATTACATATAGATATAAAACACGCGCTTGCATACATTTACATCTTTCATAACACTCGGTGCTTAATTCTAATTGTTTATCCTCTCTAAATTATATACGTATACACAAAGATAACAATTTGTAAGTCATTTTTCTAAACCTAATAAATAATATTTTCAAGTATCAACCTAATACGAACTGTTATAAACTAATGATGACTACAATAACTAATAATTAATAATTCAATTATTACATACCCATTTTCATTTGTTGATAAAGAAACAAGTCTTATATTTGTATTTTTACAACTTTATTTCTTACAATTTAAAACGCAACACCACTTTATAAAAAGCTATATATAAGTATGAAATAAGTTATGAAATATTTTTTCACGACTTAGAGCAAACTTCTTCTATGGTACTAATTACTAAGGTGCCTTCTCTTTTTCTACTCTAAAGTCTTGATCAAAAACACTGTATACTATAATACTACACGAACATATTATAATAGATTGGTATAGAAGTCTATAGTAAAAAACAATGTTACCACGACTCTTCGATCAATGTCAAGGAGTTTAGAAACAACTTATTATACGAATTACGATTACAATAATGAACCTATATGTAAATAATTAAAAACGTAGATGGCTGCACTGCCGAGTAGTGAGCGTGAACTTTATGTTGAAATGAGACAACGTTATCAGTCAAATTTTTGTGGGAAAGAAAGGTCCAATCACTCACTACTATTTTTACGAGCAGCCGACTCGTATAGGATAATAGATGTATTATAATAGCATTTTAGCAATTCAAAACACTCGAGATAATGTGAAGTTTTTCGACTTAAAATTATCGATGGTGATTGTATATTTTTTCATTACAATAAAGTTGCGATTGTCAAACGCGGTATATTATATACCACGTTATAACCTGTGCGATAAACGACTTGGCTCGAGGCTATTAAACAGCCGGTTGCAGTCGAAGCCCGAAGACACTGTTTTTCGCGAACATTATACATCAATAGGCGCGCGCGCACGTGTGTGTTTAATTAAAAACACTATCACAGCATACTCTTTCTATTATACAGTGGTAAAGTATACAACAGACGAGGGTATATTTTTAACGGCGACCGTTTAACTGCGCCCGCCGTAGCCATTATTGTGACTTTATTACACCTGGGCATACCATCATCAACATCTTGTAAAATAATATAAAAAGACCAACCTCGTTTACTGTGTATATATAATATTATGTTATATACACCGTAATATACATATTTATACATCTCGGTTTACCCGCTACTATATAAGTTTAATACTCGTCTCCCAGTGGCACGCATACAACCACATTTATCGACAGTTCACTAACAGTGTGCACCACTATAATATACTATTATAGAGTATGATATTATGGCTACTAATTACTAATTAATATATAATTTTCAGGTCTGTATTTATAAGAATTTACAATTCAAGAGCCAAAATCCAATAAATTATAAAAAAAAAAAAAAAAATCATTAGGTAATGTAAAAAAAAAAATGTTAATTAAATTATTTTTATATTTTAAAAATAAACTTTATAGTACTATATTTTCAATTTCATTCAAATATTTTATACCATTTAAAAAGTAATTTAAAGAGTAAGTATCATGTATTTATAATAATATATATATTTGCAATTGAATCCGATCTTTTTTTCAAATGGTTGGTTAACCAAATACCTAACTCTTTTTACAAAAATATCAATTATAATATATAATAATATAAGGCATCATTATGTGGAATTTAAAAATGGTGTGCATTTTCATATCCTCATAGACATACTATATTATACAGATTGTTATTGCAATTTATCAGCTGTTTTCTAACGTAACTAATAACATTTTGAAAGGTTTAGACATTTTTTAATTTCTATTCTGTTCAACTGTAGTTATACTTTTTTGAAACTCTTAAATATACACTAATAGTACACTAATAGTATCTTAAATTATTTTAGATTTTCTTAAGAATATCAAAGATTCCACTTTTATACTCTACGTCTGCCAGGCACGTATACAAGGGGGGTTTGAGGGTTCAACCCCCAGCCCCCGAAAATGAATAGTTGTGTAGTTTATTTATATCATCATTCATTGATAAAAATATATTGATTATTGTAATTTTTTTATGATCCCCCCCCGGATTTTTTTATGTACGTTCCTGACACGTACATGTGATGACTGACATAAAATTTCAATTATATTATAATTTTTAAATTTAATTTACCGTATTTGTGTGATTCAATTATATTCATTTTATATTTTAGTGTATTTTATATTAATATATATGTATTATTATATTTAGCAGTTATAATATTCAAAACTGTAAAAACTCAGTAATTGCTGCAAGAAGACTATACATAGAAGAAACTACTAATGAATACCGATTACTGACACAAAATAATAAGTATCTACTAAAAATATTGATATTAAACAAACAATTTATCTTATCTGTTTTAAAAAGGTATTTAGCAAATCTGCTTTGAGTGTTATACCGTCAATAACGACCGTATATTAAATATAATATATTTAATATTTATATTATATTATTGCTTAAATTAATTTATATAATATAATATTAATTCATATTTTACATTTAATTTATTACTATTTTAGATTACAATATTATAATTCATTACTACAAATATGTGTAATGTGTATGCAGAATACTCGATTTACTCTTGAAACCTTTTTTGCTCAATCCTTTTACAGTTTTTGGCCCTATTTACGTCTATATATTATGTCTTTATATATTTATGGTATAGTAGTAAGCAGTTCTTTGCAGAAAATAATTTTACACTGTCGTAGGCAGGTAGGCTCAATAAAAATAAAACCAACCAATGTTCGTCATCCCCGTATCACCCCTCAGGCACTTTTTTTTTTAATGCAGTCGATTTATTCCCGAGCATTAATTGCACATTAATCCCATTCGTGTGCATACAGTTTATTCGATGACTGCAGCAGTAGTGGTTAGCTACCTATACGGTTTAGTATAGACCAATAACGTACTATAATTGTATTATAATCATATAGGAATTATATATTATAATTTATAATAGTCATTATTTTGAGATTAATACACCATTATAGTAAACAATACCGAGTATTTGTATAATAAAATTCCACTGTTCTTTCGTGTATTCCAATCGCATTTCGCCATGTGCGTCAATTACTACGATCACTTTTTGAAATCATTTTTAATTTTAAAACTCGAAAGGTCGTCTGACTTTTAATTTTATTAAAACACACATTATACTAAAGGGTACTTGACTTTTTTTTTATGATATTAATTTTAATTGATTGAAAAATACTTGAAGACTACCCAACGCACCACCTTCGTTACGGCCGATGTTGACGGTGGCACGTGCATAAGTATTTGACAACGGAATGCGTGCACAGAATAGTCCGAGTCAATCGATATTTTATACAAATTAATTTTATATTAAAGACAAATATTGATGAAATAAGTCCTTTAACATAAAAAAAATAAATAGATAAATTCGAACTTCGAAGTATTAAATAAGTTCAGAAATGTTACTATTCATTTATTATTATTATTATTTTTTTTTAATTGTCGTAAGTGTAAAAAAAAATATATATAAAAATTGTATTTAAATTTTATCTTAATTAATAATATTATGCTACTATAATTTATTATTATTTATTGTTATAATTTCTTTATTTTTCAAATGATTGGATATGGTCGTTATAGTGTAGCCTGATTATTTAAATAAATACTTGATATTTGGTTATAACTTATATAACTAACTTATATATATATATATATATATATATATAATTAATTTTTTTACACTTATAACAATATTCACTATCTGTTTTATTGATCTATATTAAATATAATTTAACTATTTAACTTACCTAAAGTCCATAATTGGTTATAGTTTTTTTTTTTTTTTTAGTTTTTATCAGAACATAATGATAGGTTAGGTACCTACGTATGTATAGAGTTAATCAAATAAATTAAATAGCTTCAGTTATTAACAATATAAAATAATGTTGTGCAAAACCTCATTAATATTACAATAAAAATATTATGAATACTGACTAGTCTAGTTTTAAAAAGTAACAAAATGCCACAACTTTTAACATATACCTATGACAATTGATGAAAACAATAGCGTTTCTCAACAATGCAGAGTTGTATAACTATTAGCTTAAAAAACATTGTAAATAATTAATGTAAAGAATTTATATTGTTTACTGATCGCCAAAGTCGTCAATGTATATTAAAAAAAAACTACAATAAAAATAAATGGTTTTTACTAGTAAACCAATACTTTAAGGTATACATAATGAGATTTAATAATTTCCAATACATATTAAAATATAATAATATTTTTAAAACTCTCCATATTTCATAATAATCTCGTAGTTGATATTTCAGGAACTTAGTCTCACTCTACGTAGAACGATTTCACTATACAATGGGAATTTCTGATGAGTAAAGACGTTAAGTCCACGTGTAGCATGTAGCATATGTTCCCGTGCGCGTATGCATCCCTACCCCTGCAAAGTCCAAAAACGTTCTGTGAATAGCTTATTAGGCGACAGACGAAAAAAAACAAATCATCTCCAATGGTTGCAATTGTGCTTCGAATGTCTCCATTTCACGTTTGAATGTATATATAGATTTTCCTAGCCAGTAACAACGCTTACACAGAAAAGTGCATATTACAAACACGGTTACAAAATAACCGACGGGCACCTGAAAAACCGTTTTATTTCTGTACATTATTTGTATCAATTTTTTTTTGTCACATATAGTAAATTTAATCAATTAAAACTATTTTACTCCAATTATAGTAAAATTGAACTACGCAAAAATAAAATAAATAGTTTAATCAATTTTATTTTGTATAGATCCGATTTGTGTAAATCCGTTATTTTGAACTCTGCTTTATCACTAAACAAGTATAACAAAATCCTATAATCTATTATTAGTTTAGAATTGTATTTATTTACTATTATGTTTATGATATAATATAATCTACTGATTTATAATAATTTAAATTAATTTTGTATGACTATTATTTTGACTAAAACGTAACCTATTCATTAGATACCATCAAAGTGGACATCAATATAATTGTCCCTAATAAAGTATTTCTCTATTATTGTACCAACTACCAGTTGCATATTATTTCAGTCAATCGTAATTTCTATATAGTTATTCTATTGGTAATTGTGTGGCTCAACTGATGTACACTTGTTCAGTGTGCATACGTAGTACATATTATACATATTATGTATAATGCATATACATACGTATACGTATACCAATTTAGCAAAAAAAAAAAAAATAATAATAATAATCAATAAAAACGGCGATGTAATCATCTCTATAGTTTTTAGTAATAATTTTCAAAAGAAAAGTTATTTGTCGACCACAATCAAGTGATTTATTCGATAACGGTATTTATAGTGATGGTGCATTAGGTACTTATAAAATAAGCAATCAGTTTGTCATAACGTGATAAGTTTTAAAATGAATCTCATTATAAGTACAAGTGTTTGTCGCTGTACAATTAAATAAGTGTTCAGTTGAAAAAGATAAGAAATAAACAATGGCGTTACTTCAAAATTTAGACCCAGGAATGAAATTTTCAACCCCTTCTCAGCTAGACATTATATATCAGTAAGGCGAATTATTACACATGCCAAAAACAACATTTTTTTTTCGAGCGTGATGCAATTGAAAATATTATATGCTATATTATAAGAACAAATTATGGTAATTTTATTGTATAATTAATAATTAATATATTAATAATTGTTTTTATTTGGTCCATAACGATTATTCAATTATAAGATTTATATAGGTCCATTAAAAATAATACGTATTATTATTTTTATTTATAAATAATCGAAAAAATAATAAAAGAAAATGAGTTTATCTAAAAATACACTATAGTTTAATCATAAAATGTATTAATTAATTAGGTTAGTTTTTAAAATATATGGTATCAAACTCTAATTTAACGTCAAAATTAATTGTCCTGTTTTTTTTTTTTTTTTTTTGAAAGAGAAAAAGATTTGAAATTAATGTGTTTAGTTAAAAATATAATAGTGTATGAAAATATGTTTAAATCTGTATTTCTATATTTCTATACACTTTATTTTGATTTTTATATAAATATATAATCCAGAAGTAGTGCATTCAACACTTAGGCCGTTCATATTGATATCTACAATATAAGAATATATAACGAAATAAAAATCTAAAGAATACTTTTGACTTGTTATAAGCACCTAGATAGCTGTATAAAAACAATAATTTGTATACAACATATTAAGTACTATATTTTAAATCTATAGTAAAATAATTTTAATTGTTAAATTAGAAATCATCAACAAAAAAAAAAGTACCCAACTCGTTATACGAGTAATTTAAAAGTAATTTAATTTTAACTGAATAGTAATCAGCTTTAAAATATTTAAACCATATTTAAACCTAGGTATACTACCTAGTTATAAAAATATGCTACCAAAATAATGAAAGTTTTGTTTTCTTCCCCGAAAAACTATCGCATACGGAAACCAAAAATGCTCAGCCATTCTTGCGTTTCAACTGTTTTTGAAGATCAGCAGTCGCGAAAGGTACATTATAGGTCATCTTGTTTCGTATTGCATAATATACATCGTGTGTTTAATAATGTATCCGTTGGCAGTAGAGAAGTTACGGACCGTTGGAATATCGCTATAATAATAATAATAATAATAATTAATAATACAACGTAATGTGTTATAATACGGCTATATACGACTACCTTCCGGCAGCGCGAATATAAGGGTAGGGGTGGCATTCAAACCGCTTTCAAAAGGCAGCGTCGTTGCTCCTTCGCAGGAATAAGAAACGGCACAGGTGCATCGACACACAACTATTGCAATGGGTCCGTCCACTCGATGTATACATTCACGATTATTTTTAATAATTCAAACGCGGGCGTAATGCTATGCCGTGTACAGTACACGTAGATTTATGTAAATATATATATATATACACTATTTCGAGTCGTAATGAAAATCGGTCGAGTCTTAAAGGGACTTGTGTCTGTGTGTGTGTACGTGCACGAGTAACCCATTCACTTTGATTATTTATTTCGACTGAAACAGACGACTGCGGCGGTGTACCTTTCGCGGGCCGCGCGAGAGCGTCTTTTAATTAACGCTCTCGACTCTCGAAAACCAGCGTAATTATTTCGCCCAACTACCGTGTGGAAAAACGTCTTCGCTCGAAGGCTAATGCTCTCGCGTTCGTGTTTGTTTGTTTGTTTGTGTATGTGTGTGTCGTACCGAAGCTGTTGCAGTTCCAGCAACAGTTGTTTTTGATAATAAACCGTCTTATTCCGATTTCTCTGTTCGTACGTAAAGCACCATCGTTTGATAGTTAATAATAAATAATAATTTATACCCTCGTCGAAGTCGCGTCCTGAAATGGTGAAAAGTCCCTAGGCTTTTCTGCCCTCCCGCCACCTCTAAAGTGAATTTCAGAGTATATATTACCTGTAGTACACAATACTGTCGGCCGCTGTCATTGACAAGAAGATTAACTACGATTCGGTCATCGATTACAAAATACTATAAAAATAATGAATTGTAATTTGTGACATAATAATTTTATATTTCCCAGCCACACAGACGCACGTCATGTCTATGTGTATCAAACACTTTCAAAATATGAACAAAATGTTCGTTTTCAAGGAAAAATAAACATCGTGAATTGGTGAATTATTTATTATTTTATTCAAATGCTCTTATAACAAAATGTCGATACTTTCAATGGTCTACCCCTAATTAAAAAATATTAAACCAATTTACTGTACTAATTGTAAAGTAAATGAGTTTAGTATAGCTATATCAAAATATCACAAAATATACATGGTGATACGCTTAGAATCACTTTTAGTATACAATATAATAGATATCATTAAATTCAAATTCAACACATCTGCAATGGGTGTCACTGTAATAGTGACATACTCGACATCAATTAATATTTTAGTAAAATATGGTACCAACTGGCTACCTTTTTATTTATTATTATTTTTTAGCTTATATTTATTACCAAATTATTATCACACTTCATTAAAAAAGTTGTTTTTCTTATAAAGTAATAGATTCTAGTCAACTTAACCGTTTATGAATTTATGACTGGGTGGTGAAAACACATACGGATACCTCAATTCTTCTATAGTAATTGTCAATACGTTTTCGACATCAAATTTTCCAACCAAAAATTGAATTGTGTATTAGAATAATAGATACTGTTATATAAACAGATAAATAGTAATCGATAAATACATTGTGTATAAAAGTTATTATAGAGCATATTGTTATATAAGTTCTCTGAGCCTTGTGATTGTATTTTTAAAAAACACAAAAAATCGTTTAAGATAATGAGTGCTTACTATTATATAAATCACCCTGTATATTACCTATATTTATACATTTTTTTTATCAGCTCTGATAAACAATACCTATATATAGATATTATGTCTAACATATGTACGATTTATTCTTCACTGCAGCATGTTTCGCAAACATTGTCTATACATATTACAATATATTTCTGTAGAATATTCGATACACCTGCTACACCCACGCCCTTCCCATCAGCACTTGTATGTATACCTAATATAAATGTATGAGTATAATAAGTCAGTACACACGTATATTTTTACGTGTCCATTTCTGGCCGTTCATTATAGTTATACATATTTCCTCGCCATGTCCTGACTGGAATTTCCACGACCTCCATCCCATTTACCACGACCGATTGCGACCAGGTTGGATTACGTATAAGTGGTAGGATCTACTCAAAATTGATTTATATCTTGCATTAGGTATATTAAAAATTCTGACTTAACTGATTGTTGTAGCCAAACTCGTAGCATCGATGTAATGGTGTTGGGTGCATGAAGTTAATTACACCCAGAATGAGTGGGTAAACAAAGCTCCGTGGGAAACTCTGCCATCGAAATTTTATGGATACAAATAAACAATTTAAGGGTATATGCAAAAACTTCTATATGAACTAAATATATATTTACAACTTAGAAAAATACTTCACAACATTATAATAAGGTTTTATGAATTTTAACCTCTTACGACATACAGAACTAATGTTTATAATGAAATACATCAATGCACCGACTAGTATCGAAAATAATATTAACCTCTTCATGCATGAAAAAAATTTTACAATTTTTTTTATCACAACGTACATGTACTAAGGAATTAAAGAAAAACGTAAAAAAAATTATTTTTTTTTATTCAAGTTAAAAATTACTTTTTATTAAATGTCCTCATTTGAGAACACTGTGCATAATTATTGCAAAGTAAAAAAAAATATAATAACATAATATAATTTTTTTTTTTAATCAGTTCTTTCTGAAAAATATTTAACAAATTAGTAAACATAAATATAAAAATAAAATAAATTCAACAACTTGTTAATAATAATAACGCTTATCAAAATATTTAATGATATAAAAAAACAAATTTAGGTAGGAACAAGTGTTACTTATTTTTGGTATGATAATTACATTTTTGGCAGATGTATCTAGTTTTTGAATAATAAATATTACTCTACCTTGTGTACTACCTTGTAATTTTAACAACATTTGTTTCAAATTTATCTTGATTTTGACACGAGGTATTTGGCTGATTTATCAATAAACCGTCTGTATCTATTACCTCATCATTTATAGCAATAGATATATAATTCATCTACTTTCTCTAATTCTGTCATCATGTTTCGTTGAAAGTCTTCCATTTCTTTGATTTCTTTGAGGATTTGATCTTCTTCCTGTGGCCCTATTATAATTGCATCTTCATGCTCCATATCATCATAGCTTCCACAAAAACTTACTTCTGAACCACTCGGTATTTTTATATCCAGTAAAAACTGAATATCTTTATCCCTGATCTTACTCGTATTTTTGATTTTTGGTGGTGAAAAATCTAAAACCGAGTATGTACTATTTTAAAACATATTACAAAACTATATCTGATTAGGCATAGTGTCTCGTATGAGGACAATTTAATTTCTCGTTTATGCATGATGTCTCGTATGAGGACATTTCATTTATTCTATCCTGAGACTGATATAAAGCGTATTTTAATATTATTATGACTAAAATACATTATTTATATTATTAACTAAATGTATAAAAATTATCATTATGGTTACTTACTTTTAAATGTTGAATTTCTAAAAAATAATATGACAGGTTTCAGTGGAATGGGAAGACTGAATTTTATTTTTAATTCACGTACATTTTCCCAACAAAAATGATGATAACAACTAAACTGATGTTAGAAACGATTTATGACTACATGTATAAACTCAATTTACACACCAACGGAAGATAATACAATTTTTATTGGTTTTAAATCAAATCTTTAACTAATGTCCTCATATGGAGCTATATGCTATAATTTATTGATTATTAAATACATCGAAGACATTGGAACGCACCAGCGTATACTATTTATTATTTACTACAGATCGTATAATAAAAAATGTATTAAGTTAATGTATTAGTTAATAAAATAAAAACACAACAAAATTATTACATATACTATATACGTAAGATAAATGTATAAGTACTAAATATAGTTATATATAGTTAGTTAAGTATTATATATTTACATCTGATTTACTTGCATTTTTTTTTTAAACTTATTTAAATGAAAACTTTATATTTTTAACTATAAAATGTACTATTTACAATTAAGCAAGTTTTATTTAAATAACAATAAGATAAAGCTTAATTTTTTAGTATCTTAAAACTAATAACAACATTTCTCTGCTTAGAATATAAAATACATATGTGCTTGTAATACAGTTTGACGTCTTGACGCAAGCTTTAAAATGTGTAAACAAGGATGCTGTATTATATAGCTTAAGATGGTGACTGACTACGGGCATAGGGCCAAATCCTACTTGCTGTTAATTATTATCAGATTATGGAAATATTGAATTGAGGTAAAAAATAAAAGTCTTAACATAATTCACATAGTTATAAGTACATGTTGCTTTAGAATTAGTTTCACCGGGTTTTTCAAGTTTAAAAGCAAACTAAAATTTAACAATACATTTTTTTGTATATTCCATGATATAATTATGAGGAGGACATTCAAATTTAAAGTATCTTACACATTGTTTCACAATAAGTAAGTTTCGGCAATAAGAAAAAAAATCGTTTCATTGAAACTAATATTTTTTTTTTATTAACAGATTATAGTAGGCATATTAGAGGTCATATATTATTACCTGACCAAGTTGAATGGTACCTGTCAATGCAAGTTATCAATCCATACTTAAATTTCTTTAATAACAGCATTCTTATTGTCTCTTTATTGTCAATAAATAAACTAAAATTTAATATGACAGTATGACACTGTGACACATAATATCAGTCAGCGTTAACGATATATAATGTAATAGTCAATGAAGTACATGTATGTATGCAAATTTAAGTCAATGATTTGGAATGTCTAGCCATCAAACTATATTAATTTCATAGTTCATTATATATGAAGTGTGATTAATTATGACACAGATGACAATAGAATTAAGTAAAAATAAAATTGTATTTATAATATTAAACAGAAAAGGTAAAATTAAAAACGTTATTATGTTAATAATGTAAAAATCAAATAACGTTTGAACGATCATACAGCAACGTTAAACATTAAATGTTATAATGATTAAAATATCTAAAAACGATGTATATATATATATTTTTAATTAAGCCCTGCAAAAAAATATTAAAAAAAGAACTATGAAGTTTTTATTCTTAATTCCACAAATTATCAACTATAGATTCATTTTCTGCCAAAAAAAAAAATATATATATATATAATATATATTGAAGTGTTAAAAATCTTGACACTTCTATTGCTCTAAAAGATAATTACTATCATAAAAATTTAATTAAAAAACACCCATTATAGTAAAATATTATAGTAAAATCGTATGTTCATCTCTCAACTCTGCATCCAAGATTTATAATGTTTCAAGTAATATAATAAGTTTCACATGAATATTTTAAATTATGTTATTTAATTATTGAAATTAAGAAATTGTATAATAATTATTATTAAATTTTATTTTTATAGAATGATTCTATTACTATTTAATATCAATATTTATCATTTATCGGTGATTGTTACTTACTTATGATGTTTTGTATTATCTGGTAAAATGACGCTAAATCGGTCACAGAGCACGAGGTCGTCGAAGTTCAACCACTGATAAATCGCTTATAAAATTTCGAACCATCTATCATCCAGTCTCATATCTGAGCAAAGTAAGACCCACACCCAACGTTCAAATGTATGCTAAGTTGGTACGTCAGTCTTCAACGGACTGTCGATCTTAGCGACCATAGACGTTTTTTCGTTATTTATTCATTCGATAACCTAGATAATTTGTTTTTATTGTTTCATTGTTAGCACGCCAATTCAAAGTTTAATAAAAAAAAAAAAAAGATCGTATCATTGTTCATTCTTTCTTGGAAACATCTCTCAATCAGGTAATTATTACTTTTCGACTCAATTGTTATAATATTTGTATATCTGTAAAAAACATATATTTTTTAATTTATCATTTACTGCATATTATTATATATTATCATGTTTGAAAATATTGACTATTTATACTCCACTGATAAAATTAAAAATAATCTGATCTTAATTATAATATTTTTTTTTTATATTGAAAATTATTACGCAGCGGATTCTTAGAACTCATCGGAAATAATATGTTTATTTCACAATATTGAGTATTTATACCCTCCAAAGTTTTTCCTAAATAAACACAATTACGTTATTATATAATACGTAATTTCAATCGATTATTATAATGATATATTTTATATAGGTATGATTAATGTATTAAAAGTGTTTAGATTCGCATTTTACTAAAAAAATTTTCTAATCTAGAAGAAGAAAAACGGAAACACCATATACATTTTAACGGAGTCCGCAATACAGTATTTTTAAATGTTCCATAGCCGTTCACATAGCACTTTCATACTTACAACTATTGTATTTTTACTTGTTTTTTTTTTTTTTTTTTAATAAATAACTGTTTTTTTTTTTATTTTAACTAATTACTCATACCGTAGGTGATGATAAGGTATTTGTTTTTTTTTTTTAATAATTAAAATAATAATTTTAAAATAATTTTTCATAGCAGTAAGTTATGTATTTGCGTTTTTTTCTGATGATAAATTTCCATTTCCATTTTTAATTAGGTATTGTATTTTAATTAGTAGTAGAGATGTGTAAGACTGTACGGGTAGAGCCTCATCCGTGGATCGCATTTGTTTATTTGTATATTTTGGTCGCTGTGAATATGAAAATAATATGACACTATTATTTCATGGTTCTTAATAACTTTTAGTACAAATTAAAGGCAATACTTATAATGTAAAATATATATATAATTTGTTCAAATATAAACAAAAAATGTGTTTCCCTTGAAACGCCCCTTTCCATAACCCCATAATCGTGACTTAATGTCACACTGTCCATATAATACATAGTTATATGCGCTTACGCCAGTGAATTATATATTATACTAAAGCATATAGGTAATATGAACTCGCATATATACGACTTAATACATAGTATTTGCTATAATCTCGCGTGTATCATGCGGCTGCAAAAGCATTATTATTATTATCGTAGTAATAGTGCCCATTATTGCCATTAAAAAAAATAAATAAATAAAAAAAATAGTACCTAGTATCCGCCGCTCGTCGCGCGATAATTACATTCGCAGTCATATTAGCGCTAGCACTTTGATCCCGGCCGGTTAAAAAGGTATTATGCGCGTTTACATATTTCAGTATCGGAGGGTGAAAAAAAAAAGTTCTAAAAAAATAAAATAAAAAAACGCCAATGATATTTTAACGCCGCCGCCGTAAATTACAAATTAGTATCGTATCGGCAGTGGCGTAATATATCGCTAAAATCGAATGTGCATTTTTTTCGCATCGTAATAATTATTTGTCTCCCCGCGGACGCGACGCAGTACTTTTTTCGTTTCACTCGCTCTTGTTACACCCTTGTTAGCCCGCACTACGATGTGAAGCGTACTAGTTACTACTGTATTATGCACACAATTATGATAAACCGTAAAATGGGGGGAAATCGAAAAAAAAATTGTAAAAGTTATTATTTTGAGGTGAGTATCTAAATATTATCAAATTGTACAAAATTCAAATAATTCGAGATTGTTATTATAGATAATACATTCTATTCGTCCACATATAGAAATTTCTAATTGAATGATTATCAAAATTTAAGTTACAAGTAGTCGTATTGAACACTATTTTTTTTTTACTTTTAAGCTTCTTTCAAATATTATTAGTGAAAAATATTGAATTATATTAGGTATTCAATATCATTTATCATTAAAATGTTTCTCTTAGCTATAAATTCTAATGCATTTTGCAGTTTTAAAGGTGAATAAAGCTCCGTGAATTTAATCAAGTTTATGTTGTACTCAAACGACCACACTGTTCCAAAACTAAATAAATGTTTGCAAATTTCAACAAAAGCGATCAAAACATTACAGATATCATATACATATACTACATATTACAAAGAAACTGGTTTCCTTCGTTAAATTATATACATTTTTTTCTTTTAATTATATATCTAGCAATTATTATGCATTCTTTCTTTGTTAATCTCATACTACTGTAACAATAAGTTACAGAATGAAAAATAACTTATTATATATATAAAAAAAAATATTAGTCAAAAATTTGTCATCTAATGTTAAAAAAAATCATCAACGGGATCGTTTATATAATCAGCGGTAAACACTGCTGCCTGAACGCTCCCATCCAATGTTCGTATTGGTTCCCAAACGACTATCATTGAAAAAGTTTCACGAATGTAGGTACAAATTTCCAAACGGCCTTGTCACTAGTACTTTACTACAAAAGTTCTAATACTAAAATAAATAAAGCAAAGCTTTAATTTTAGAGCAAATAAAATCTTGTATTTATAACAATGATTCTAACTCCAAATAAAAAATAAAACATGAGCTTATTGGAGCTATAATTGTTAAAGGGTTTTCATTTAACGAAATATTTTGAATGGTATATAAAAAAAAACGATATTGAACGAGGATGATTTGTCAACCTAGGATATAATTTCCAGTGGTTGGTGAAAAAGAGGGTTTATGTTTAAATAATGGCCTGAATACACCAAAATTTAAGATCTTTTATAATTATTGTAAGCTAAACTTATGAAAAACATTATATTAAATTTTCAACTCTTAGCTACTTATACAAACAATTTTATGAATTATATCTACGAAATAATTTGCAAATATTCAGGAATTTGACAAATTTTTGTCAATATTTGAACTTCAAATGCTAATAAAAAAAAAAATTTGCCTATGTATTCTTATAATTTTTTAATCACTATAAGAATAACTTATGAGGAACTTTGCATTCAATTTTCAAGTATTTTGATAGGGCCAAAAAAATTGTATCGACACTTCAAAAAAAATTTTTCAGAAGAATTGAAAATTTCAGTTGACTATAAATAGCTCATAAATATAAATATTTTGAAAATTAAATCATGTAAAGAAAATGCTAACCTAAATATTTGGTGAAATTTTCAAGTATCTACGACTTAAACTTTTTGAATAATAACAAATATTTGAAATCGTTTGAAGATAAATCGTTATCGTTACGCTATTCTGTAAAAATTTAAAATTTAAACTCATTTAAAATTTTTCTATAAATATGATACTTCAAGTTTTCTGTATAACTACTTGAAGGAAAATTTATGGAAAATTTAATTTTGTTTTTTTAATCCTTAATTATTAACACAACAATTTTATGATTTTTAAACTTCAATACTACTTGCAAATTTTCGCGTTTTCGACAGATTTCGTAAAAATTTGAACTATAAACGCTTATAACAAAAAAAATTTTGACCAACAATTTTAATTTTTTTTTAGCTACAATAAGAACAACTCATAGGGAACCTTGTATTAAATGTTCATAATTTTTTGATCATCCAAAACTTTTTTATGGACACTTCAAAACATAATTCTCATAAAAATCTAAAATTTCATTGGTCTATAAATAACTCAAAACAGTCAAAAAATTTTGAAAATTTAACTGTATATAGATAACATTAAAATTTGGTGAAAATTTCAAGTATTTATAGTGATTAATTTTTGAATTACAACCATATAAAAAAATCGATTTGTTCGAAAACTGGTTTTGCGTAAAAATTCAAATTTTTCTGTTACTTTTTTAAGGTTTTTCCTGACGCTTGAAAACTATTGGAAATTTTTTACTTTTCACTCCCCAAAATACCAACTAAATTCACTTTTCTATCAGAAACAGTGCTTAACTTTTAAAATCTAAGTACTTTTACTGCTCCAAGACGTGGTGACAGACACAAAATTAAAAAAAAACACACTTCACTGTAAAATCAATACAATCATCACTCCGTTCAGAATCTAAAATTGTGCCTCAAAAATGTACTTTTAGATTGAACTCTTATAGTACGCTAATGTGTATACTTCATTTTGCGTGTAATGTTTTAAAAAACACCAATATATTTAAATCACACGTCTAAGTTTGTATGAAGTGGACAGGAATTATTTTCAAAAATGGGATCCATTTCGAGAATTTATGTATTTGTAAATTGTAAGCTATTTTATAAAACGGGAGTTAGATAAACTATAGCCGAAATAAGTATAATCACTATACGCTTTATAATGTATTATTTCTATCTTTTTTGATAAATAATTTATGAATCTGTTTAAAACATTTATAAGAAATTTGATTTGATTATTTATACCTATCAACTCTATCTTCAACACGAGTATCGCTTAAAAAGGTAGATATTCAACTACTTAAATATAAATAATAATATAGTAAATAGTATTCAACTATTTAAAAAAATGTGTATACACATATATTATTATAATACTTTGTTTTAAAAAATAAGAATGTACAATATAATATTATATTATATTATACATACAAATCTATTTTTAAAGCAATTATTCACATATTATTACAGTTCATTCTCAAAAAAAATTGGTGTTCATAGATTTGAAATATCTATATCGATGTTTACACAAGAAATCTAATTATTTAATATTTTTAATTTGTTAAAAAAAACCTGCAGTGACTCACATATAATTTTACATTTGAAACCTGGATCAAAATATAAAAAGTTTATTTTTTATTAATAGGTAATCGTTTAAAGTTTTGATGAGTACCGAAAGTGGTGAGCCACAAATGTTAAAGGGTAGGTTAGGTTCCTCTCTTTCAAACTTAAAATACTTATTAATAAAAAATAAAACTTGGTGTACCTTGAATATATTATTTTAATACTTCAACATTTTCATAAACTATTTTGCTTCGCCGCTTCAGATTAAAAAGTCTATATAAAATAAAGTTTCTAATTATCGTCTGCGAGGCACCAGGTCATCCACTTTATAGCTAAACCGTCAATATTCACTATACGGCTAACGCGTTTTTGAAACTTTTAAGTATTAACCACCATTATACAATGCATCTCTCAAGATAACTGCAGCAGTGCACAACATAAAAATTATATAGATCAACAGGGTTTTATTTTTCAGATTAGCTTATAGTAGTGCACACAGTTCGAGCGGGTGAAACTCATACTAAAAAAAAAAACGAATACGAATATTTCTTGAGATATCGACTGTGTGAAATGAACTGCTGCAGCGCTGCATGCTGCCCGCGATTACGGCTCTTCGGGTGAGACGGCCGTTTTTATAGGAAAAAATATTACATCATTTTTACGACAATGGTGATATTTTAGATATCCGCCGTATATAGCGGTAGGTATATACTGCATGTATACATATTGTGCAAAATATTATATTATATATAAACGATAAATCACAGATGTTTCGGTCGTCGTCGTCGTACACACATAAAAGTATAAATAATAATTCGAGGGTTGAAAAACTCTTTTATAAATCTTATAACATTTATTTTATTAATATAATAAATTAGATTTATTTTAAAAACAAACTTCGTTTAGTCTTAAAACTATTGAATAAAAATTGATCGTCAATAAGAATACATTACACAACATTCACTTACCTGTTGCTGTATCTGAAGTTTAATCATCGGTGTAACTATAGATAGACTGGAGTGAAGTGATAATATAATAGCTATGCATGTGTACACAATAATGAGTATATATTTAGATTTTTGTATGTACTTTAAGTATATAATTTTTTTATACGAGTTAAAAATTATATATTACTTACATGAATTACCTCAATTTAAAAAATATATTATACCTATATTATAATATAAATGCTGAAAACATAATTTTCATGAAAAACTATGTTAACATATTTCTAATAATAAGTAAAATAAGAATGTATTGCCTATACGGCTATACACAAAGCAGAAAAAAAAAAATAAAATACACAACATTTTTGTGAGTATATATTTTGTATTACAGCCTACAGGTGTAATATTTTGCGTTTGTCTATCGTATTGAAGAAATTGTAGTTAAATAAGTACCAATAGATTACCTACATAGACAAATATAATATTACATATTCCTATTACGTCCTTAATAAGAGTTAACAGGAATTATGTGTCCGCGTATATACTATATAGTTGTTTACTCGCTTTTATAGTAGTTTACCATTATAGTGCCGTTATCATATTAAACCTTTTTTTATACAAGCCCATTAAAACGGTGTCACCGAAGGTGTAATAATAATAACGGTTGTAATAGACGGGAGCATGTGTGGAGGTAGCATATATATCATAATATTATATAACAGTGACGTGCCATACAGGATATTTAGCAATCTTTGTACTCTTCGTCCGTGTCTCTTTTATAATTAATATTTTTGAAATATGATTTTTAATGTTATTAGTTATTATTAGGGGTGAGATTTTAATACCCCCTCTAAAAATACTCATTTAAAAAAAATACAAAAGAATGTTTAAATGATGTACTACCAGCTTAAAAAATAAAAAATCGTATTAAAATATTATTTTATGTTTTTTTATAAAATTATAATTATAAATAAAAATTTCCAGAAGAAATTTGTATTTCACAAATTGTGTAATATAATACTTCACCAACGTAGATAATACATTAAATATAATTTTAGATATTTTAGATATTTTAAATACAGAACTAAGTAAAGTTTAAAATTGCGAATTAAAGACGATTAATGTTTGCGATGTGTTCAAACGGTAACGATACAAAAACATAAATATAATCTCCGTAGCAGGTCACTAAAAAAAAAAAAAAAAATTTGCAAAATTTTAACTTAAATTATAACCATAAGTGTGCTATAAAGTCTATAAAAATATATATATATTTATAGTTTGATACATTTCTCCAACTATTTTTGTTAATAGTATTTAAAATAATTGATTTATATATAACATACATTATACTGGTATAATTAATGTGTGTTAATTTTCAAATAGGTAGTGGAATCATTTTCGTGAAGTATAATATTATGGTTGTGTAAATCTCAAAACGTAAGAGAGACAAGTTAGAGTGCCATTTGAAAATGGTACCTACGATGACAGCACCAGCACTACTAACTAATAATTGTGCTTCCGAGACAATATGCTAACCATGTAATCGTATTATCTTACCATTGTTTATTATTTTATTGATTTGATAGTTGTGGCATACAGAACTCTAGTCTCTAACTTAAATATTAAAGTAATGATAATTATAGTATATTTATTTGATTTTTTTATCTTCTTTTATAAATAATAGCAAAATATTGTTTCAGCTGGTTGTTTTTGTTACCTACTTAAAATTAGTGTGCAGATTTTAACGTTTTAAGAATATACCTTTAAATAATACGACAAAGCCTATTAATAATATTTAAAAACTTTAAAAATTATTTTTAATTTAATATTACTCGTACATAAAAATGGTTAAAGAAAAATCTATTTGTATTATTTAAACTTATGAAATTTAGCGTTATTTGTGTATAATATAAGCCATAAATTAAATTACCCATAATACCCTATACATATACTATATGGTACTGGTGTATATGATATATTTGCTAGCACGTGATGAAAATTTAATTTTTGAGATTTTTGCGTAGCTGCCGGCACTTTTGTCTGGTACATAGGTAAAAAAAATATACGTAAGAAAAATAAAACGACAAAGAAAAATAAATAACTATTTAATTTTTACTTATTTTAAAATTTAGTGTTTTATGATGAATGTTTAATACATTATACATTTTTATCCATTCTTAGAGAATACATGAAAAATGTACTCGGCTAATAAAAAAATGTCCTAAAAGTTCTAGCAAAATGTTAAAACAAAAGTTTAGTTTTTAAAATCTTTATTGGCGTACGAAACGAATGTTGTACTTGAAAAGCAATAATTATAAATAGTCAAAAAACATGAATCCATTGCTATGTAAGATTTTACAATTCTTTCGACTGCAATAGCTATTTGAAAAGTCGTACAATAGACCCGCGGTAAAATATTAAAATATTGGTCTTACTAAAAGCTCACGCGCTCTGAAAAAAAAAAACTGAAATAATGTCCCTAACGACGAGCACGAGCGCTGCAGCTTAACACCTTGTTAATAGACCGGTGTCATTATATAATCCGGTACAACGTCCAAATATGTATATAATATTTTGGTAGGTGTATACAGTATATATATATATATATATATACGATTGGGACGTTAAAGCCGTTTTCGTTGTAAAACTTCCACCGGGTCCATCGTAGTAGCGGTTGCAGAGTGGGTAATTATTTTCAATTACAAACAAAATAGTAAATACAAGGTTATCCCAAAAGTTTGTGCCGGACACCGCGTGGGACTGGCTCGGTACAGCGATGGCGAAGTAATGAACGCGCATTACATTATTATTAATACAACGCGTATATATATATATATATTTAGGTATATATTTTTTTTTGTATAATGATATTAATATATACATTTGAATGTATTATAATAATAATAATACTCGAGAGCCACGCCGATGGTGGATCCGTGACTGTTTTTTTGTATTTGAACGCTGATTATAAATACAAATGCAACGTGAAAAAAAGTCACAATATAGCATTGTTACGTATTACTTATATTATATACCTAATTATTATAAATATACTATACAGTATACACGTGTAATAAAATAACGTTTTCGTTAACGCGACAAGAAAATTTTGTTCGTTTATTATCGTTTACCTTTTTTGAGTACCTATACGCTAAAATAAAACTTAGTACAATTAATACATGTTTCCAACAACGCCTTATCCATCTGTTAAGACTTTTACAATTAATTTTTCAAATACATTCTACTTGTACATTAATTGTAAATTGTATTTTTGAACTTACGAGTATGAGGGTTGTTGTAATATTATTTAATCTGAAAGTTTTATAAATTGTAAGTCTCTAAGCTCTTTTGTACATTTTTTAAATTTTCAATACCTATTAAACAAAATAAAATGTTTTTCAATATTATCTTCATTAATGAATATGTTTGGTAAATTTTCTATTCAAATTAATTTTTTAGTGCAGTTTTTCGTCTATGAATGCATCAAGGTATTTTAAGGAGTCATATTTATTATTTTATTTATTCCATTTTATTTTTTAGTTGCCTACGAGAATAAGAACATCTTTATATAGCTTAAGATAGAAAAGATTTTTGCTATACTTTTTGTTGGGACCAGGTTCATTTTCCACTTTTTTAACCAAGTAAGTATAGTCATTGTTTTTAAAAACGTTTGAATTATCATTCGCAAACATCGCCAGTTGATCGTTTCAAATAATTGGTATGTCATGAAATAAGAAATTTAATACGATATTATTATATTTATTTCAATAGGTTTAAATTGTATCCAAACTCAAGCATAGTTTATTTACCCAAACTTGTATAATGTATGATACATATATGATATATATATATTATATATATATAGTTTTTTTTTTAATTTCATATTTCTTGCGATAAATTTGTCATTCTAAAAATATAATAAATATTTAATTATTTATAATATAAAAAAAATGGTAAGCATTTTAAAAAATACTTGAGAAACGTATATAATTCTTGGATTTTCCACATTTACTCATTTAACTCAACTACGAGTATAATATCAATTTATTCATCATAACATAATAATATCATAAAAGAAAAAAAAAGCTGTATCACCGCATAGTAAATACGAAATTATTTATAATATTATATAGTCGAAGGTTTTCACTTTTATTATTTCTAAAATTGCCAAATTGAAATATAATATCTTGTTCGTCCATTACACCGTATGGTAAGCCCATACGGCCATAGAGCCGCTCGTGATCTGTAATTCCTATTGTATAATATAATATAGCATTTCAATACACACTCACTGATCTAACCTAGTATAGTTAGGTTAGAAAGGGTAATAAAACGAGATGAAGTGAGAAAGAGAGAGAGAGAGAGAGAGAAAGAGAGAGTCACTAGTCTATTATTACCATTAATACTAAACACCTTATCTTTGGACCGCAGCTGCATCGCGAACTCATGTGTCGGTGGGAGGGCGACCAAGAAGAGGCGGCAGTATATAATACGTGGAAGCTATTAATGTTTTTTCGCATCGCCAGCGACGATTTCGTTATATGTGTTGATGTTTAGCCGACAATAATCCCGACGGTTCTTGTCTCGTTAGGGAGAGAAGATTTTCCACCGAAAACATCTTATATGGCGAGACACTAGTGGACCGTGAAATAGAAGCATACTCAATCGATTGACGGCTAAAAACATTACGCGATTTACGGAGCTTGTTGTTATTATATTTTATTTTATCAGGCGTATACGTACTGTATAAATATATAATCATACATAATATGTAAGCGTTATCTGTGGGTCTCTTCTCTCATGCCAAGGATGTATCGTATTTTCACACTAATTTTAAGCTCTAATTCAATGAATACTTTCTAACGTGGATGTATTTTTTTGCTACCTATTGATAATTTGATATACGTTATTTTATTCGTGGCTCAATTATGGACAATTATTTTCTGAACGATTTAGCATTCATCCAGTAACCAAAAAAAAAAGGACAACTCATTCTTTTAGGATTGTGTACATAAAATTCTCATAGATCCGAAAAAAAATATATCGAAAATTACTGGAAAAATTCCATTCGGAAAAATTTTAGTGAAATATAACTGAAAAATGCAGGAAAGTGGGTACCAATCTGCTGTACATTAGGTGCCGTGTGGATCACTATTATATATTATAGGAGGGTTAAATTTGAATCCAATAATAATTATCATTGTATACGAAAAACGATTCTGAATGGAGATGATTTGTCAGCCTAGGATATAATTTCCAGTGGTTGGTGAAAAAGATGGTTTATGTTTTAATAGCCTGAATACACCAAAATTGAAGTTCTTTTATAATTATTATTAGCTAAACTTATGGAAAATCTTGTATTCAATTTTTAATTTTTAGCTACTTATACAAAATTTTTTATAAATTATACCTACAAAATAATTTGCAAATATTCAGGAATTTGACAAATTGTTATCAATATTCGAACTTCAAATGCTAATAAAAAAAAAAATGTACCTATGTAGTTTTATAATTTTTTAATCACTATAAGAATAACTTACGAGGAACATTGTATTAAATTTTCAAGTATTTTGATAGAGCCAACAAAATTTTATCGACACTTCAAAAAAATTGAAAATTTCATTTATTTGTAAATAGCTCAAAAAAAGTCAAAATATTTTAAAAATTAAATCATCTAAAGAAAATGCTAATCTAAATATTTGGTGAAATTTTCAAGTATCTACGACTTATAATTTTTGAATTATTTCGACTAATTATGCTGTACACAGACACACACACACACACAAAAACACACATCATTATAAAATCAATACATCCATCACTTCGTTCAGAATCTAAAATAGCTTTTTGTAAAAATAAACATTTTCTATATTTATTTAAAATATTTAAAAATGCATTATTAAGTCATTTTTAGAACATAATATATATTATATTCGTATTAATAATACTGATGATACGACATTTTACTGGGAACAACTGTACCCATAAAACTGAGTTATTTACATATTTTTTTGAGCTTGAATGTTATTATAAATTTGAATGGAGTGATCAATGTATTTATTTTGCAATAATGTGTATGTTTTTTTTCCGTTTGATATTAACTTTTAGTAAAAATTTTGATTTTACAAAATAAATCAAGAAAAACACGAATTTTTATGCGAAACCTGTATTCGACAAAATTGATTTTGTATTTTCTGTTGTAATTCAAAAACAAATACTCATAGATTTAATTTTTGTAAATAACAGTAACATTATAAAAATAAATTCACAGTAAACAGATAAGCTTTCAAATAAATCAAAAATATTATGGGATATATTAAAATGCATAATAATATAAAATACATAAACATTTAATTTAAGTTCCCGTGAATAAAATGTTTAAATTATAATAAAATACTATTACCTACAAAAAATCATGTATTAAATTTCAAAACTTAGTTAGAAAAAAAAACTTTTATTCTTAACTACTAATTGTTTGCATGATTTTGCGATTTTGACGAATTTTGTCAAAATTCTGACTTTATATCCATAATATATATATATATAAAAAAATTGTTTCCATGTCTTTTCAATATTTGGATACACCTATAAAAATAACTTTTCAGGGTGTTAATTTTTTTAAGAATTTTGAACATGGAAATAATTTGTTATCGATGTTTATAGAAAAAAACTAAAAATATCATAAAATATAGTTATTAATAAAGACTGACATACAGTCTACACTCAGAATCATTTTTCGTTTATATTGTTTATAATGATGTATCACTGAATTCAAATTTAATACATTAGTTACAGTAATCTACTAGACACTTAATGTACAGCTGCTACAGAGCGGTATCGACTTGTGAATATTTTTCTATATACGTTTTGTGTAATGACTAACTTAATTAAAATATTTATATTTTTATTACGATTAAAATATAGATCTTTATGATATGGTCGATATGAATAGGAATATTGATACATTTTCACTAACTTTACAATTTATTTATTTAAACTCTAATTTTTTAAATTTTAAATATATTATAATTTAAGGATTCCAACATGTACCATGTGTTTCTATTGCAATATCAACTTCACATTTATAAATATACACCTCTATTTTTCCATATAAGAAACTGAATCGATAATTGAGGGGTGGAAATCCAAAACGTACTATTGCCAAAATACTGATTTTTCAGGAGAAGCGATTTTCTGTTTCTCTTTTTCTATAACTAATGTCAATTAACTGAATCACTATAAATGTAAATTAAAATGAGTTAAAGCGATTTTTTAAAAATAAAAATTCATTTTTTAAGTATAAACCCTATTTTTTTGTCATATAAAAATGTATAATAATCCAAAACGTACTTTCCCATTAATTTAATGGAAATAGTACGTTTTGGAAAATTTAATGGAAATATTTCGTTTTGGAAAACCTAATAAAATGTACTCCAAGATGTGCTTTTTCCAAAATAAAAATATTAATTTCTAATTTATTGTTTTTACGATCATTCTAAAATAATATGCTTAATATATGACACTCAAATACTTAATTCCAATGTCGTAACTCCAGTTTTGGTAGTTAATAACTCATATGATATTAAATTACAATAAAATAATATTGATCTTAAGTTTCTGAATAATAATTGGATATAATAATCAATGACTATAGTGTTTTGGTATACATATTTAAATGTTTTTTACTTTTTTGCATCTCCTGAAAAATTTATAAAATAGTAAATATTCGCGGGAACATATTCATCATCAATATAAACAAACCGTTTATAAATAGACAAGTCATTTTGAAGACAAAGAACTTTTTAAAAATTATTTAATAATATATTATTTCTATTAAAAACGACTCGAATGTGTTTAATAATCTAGGATTATAATTTTAATTTAATTTCAAACTTAATGATTGTGATAATAACTTAATATTATAGATTTAAAATTATATTTTAGTACGTTTTGGATTAACTATTTTATTTCCCTATACTTACAACACGGGCAATAGCACGTTTTGACATAACATAAAAATAAGTACGTTTTGCAATAATTTATAGAAATAGTTCGTTTTGGTATAGTTAATGATTGGCGTCTATTCTTTTAACATGGGCAATAGTACGTTTTGGCGTAAAACTGGAAAAAATACGTTTTAATTTTTTAAATATAATTTTTATGCATGGAAAAGGTTCGTTTTGGACTAAGCAGTCATTTTTAACAGCTGATTTAACCAGGATATAGTACGTTTTGGTTTATTCTGATAACACCAATCGTTTTCTCGACTGTTTTTTTTTTTTTATAAGAATCAATGTGTAACTCGTTTTTGTCAATTTTGGAATAGTACGTTTTAGATTTTCACCCCTCAATTGTAAAAATGTCATGAGTCAATTATTTAAAACTTTTGAATAATTGATAAAAACTGTATAGTATAAATAATGTTGAAAATAAAATTAATTTAAGAATGAAATATGTGACTCGTGACGTTTCTGCAATCTGCATTATTGATTCAACTAATTAGATGAATTTTTTGGAAAAAAAATGATGCACCTTTATAGCAGGTGTCGGCATAGGCGGCCTCCGTCTAAATTTGACCTATTTTGGGGAAATAACTGGTAACAATTTTATATTTTTTACAATCCTATTTTAAGGACATATATTTTTAGTGTTTACATTATAATAACCAAGAAACTCATTACACTAATCATTTAAACTTTTTTTAGATGATAAATCAACATTTTCAAAAAACGTATTTGCTAAACAATTTCATTAAAAAGATACTTGAAAAAAATAAGCGCCACAGTAGGTACATTTTTAAATAGTATAATAATTCCAAAAATCAGAATTTAAATAAATTCATTATTAAACGAAAATGAGAATAATTGTTTTGTAAATCACCTTGGATAAATTTTGCATAAATATTTTTTTGTAAACAAAAATAATTAATTTTGTTTATTATACGCTTCATCTACGGCATTATACGTAAAGAACAATATTCATCCGAAAGTTGTCTCTTAATTGTCTTTTCTGTTTCATGACAGTTTACTATTTTCTACCAGCCTGTAGTTTAAAATAAAATCATCTCGTCGAGGTATACTAATTATGATGATGAAATTAAATTATCATAAATTTATTGTTAAATCGATATAATAATATTATTTTGTAAGATTTTCAAAAAAAAAAAAAAAAAACAACTTTTATGAACGATATATTTTGTTCGTATCTAGTGTTTCGTGGCCAAAAAAAAAACGGTTACACTAACGTACAATACGTAATATTATTATATAGATAGTTTAACCATTATATTGCCATCGCCGTCGTTCGAGTGGATCGCTGTCTTCGCCGATCGAGTGACACTATAATCTCCCGCGACGTCGTTATTATACGTGGTCACGGCCGCCACGGGTCTGTCTCTGTCCAAGCTTTGTGCAGCTTAACCACAGTTGTATTCTTTATACCTATACAACGTATAAAGGTATTATTGGGCCCCTAAACGGCTGTCGAACACTCTCACTCTCGTTATCACAGTTTAGTAAATACGCACATAACAATATATAATATACTAAACTGCGATTCTTATCCGGTGACGACCATATACGCCAATAACGTGTGCCCGATATATATCTGGTAAGACAATTTTGTGTTAGTGTGTATGTGTATGTGTATGGACTACACTTATAGAGACCACCCTTGAAACGTCTTGCCGATCGCGTGAAACAGTATCGAGAAGAGACTAAAAGCATAAAATTTCTGTCGTCCTAGCTATATTACACAAGCGTCTATAATATATATAGAGAGAGCGAGTAATCTCGTCACGCCACGGCAGTAACGCCACGAGTAACACACGCGGGCGATGTAGGTATCTAACCTTGATCCGCGGACTAGGGTTTATATCGTTTGTGCGAGTGGACATAATGATATTTTCAGTCGAAATAACAATAACGATATTATACGTGCTAATACATATATATATATAAACTCGTAGTGACGTAAAATAATACTCACAAATAATCCGTGACCGATCGTTGTTCGCGATACAAAACGCGCGTAGGTCTTGCAAAAGACGACGTGACACCAATTAAATGATACATACGAGTATATTGTACCTATTGTATTATACAATACAGCCTGATACGATATTATTAATATTTCGACCGAATTACCTTGTATTTAAATGAGGTTTGTGAGAGGAGAATCTAGGTCCTAGAGGGTACCACCTACTGCTGGAATAAACGTTTTGTAAAATATTCTAATTTTTTAACACTTTCGGTGTGAACCTTTTAAGTTGATTTGTTTTATAATGACACTTTGTACTAAACTCCAAATTCTCTGAATGATTCAGTCATCAATGACGGCTCATCGCTTTTTTTTTCTTATGATTTTGGATTTATAAACTATTTTGAACTATTTCTCTCATTAACTTATCTTACATTTTGATACTAAACCCTTCAATCCCTTTAGAACAATTTTGTTTTTAACTCTAGACACCAAATTATGAATAAAAATATTAAATATTTAAGTATAACATTTTTTGTAAATTAAACATTTTGAAAAAAAAAAATGTTGTCTATCATTCAGAAGATTTTGAATTAAAGACAATATTTTATAAATCAAATACACTTAAAAATTCGGTGAATTCAAGTCATGTGTTAAAATAAAGTATATTGTTTAAAAATATACTAATGTTGAACATTTAAAATACCAACTTACCTTAGAACGGTGTAAATAGATTCATGCTGTGGTATAAACTAACAATATCCAATATCGTAAAATCAATTTAAATGTATTAATAATTTCAATGTGACAATGTGTAGATAAAATAAAATAATTTATAATAATATACACAAAAGTTTCAAATCCCAAAAAAAAAATATTTTTTGAATTATAACAAAATGAAAAATCGATATTGTCAAAACTGGTTTAGCATAAAAATTCCTGTTTCAACAAATTTTTATTTTTCTCAATTAATAAGATATGTACATATCTAATAAACGTTTATTGGGAATTGTTTACATTCAAACAGTTACATTCAACTAGATTCACTTTTCATAAGAAAAAAATACTTTTAGTTGAAAATTTGTTCACATTTTCTATCATAAAAGGTGACTTCAGACACAAAAAAACACACATTATTGTAAAATCAATACTGAATCTAATATGTACTTATATTTTATAGACACAATACTTCTAATTTCTATTATAATAATATTACACTCGTAATCTCTAATTCAGAATTTTTCAAACTGTAGGTCACGACCCATTAGTGGGTCTTGAGAATTTTATTAATTATATAAATTCTAAGATATTTATGATATTTAAATTTATATAAACATAAACTATATAAATTAAAAGTTAAATTAAAATCACACACTTCGTATACGCCTTAATATTAAAAATACATTAATAAAATTATATTCATTACAAACCTATAAACTTTATAAAGTATATAAAGTAAAAAATAATAAGTAGTAACAACAATAAAAAATCCCAGTTTCCCCGTAGACCTCTATCCTCTATATTATACACATTACACATGTATAACACACATTAGTCACCATTAATATAAAATATACATCTTAACAAAAATATATGTCTACCACTGAACATCATGTGTCATCATCTACGGTCATCATTAAGTGATCAAAATGTATTATTAATAAATAATAATACACAGCAACAACGATAGGGTAATAATAATAATTTCGTGTAATGTATAGGTACTTCCGTATAGATACTAATTTTACGACAGTCTTCGTCATCGTATACTTAATAAATTATACACCATGTACATGCCTAATATGTATATTATGTATAATATTCTATCTGAACATAGTAGTCGTGGTTAACCGAAATCACTCGCACACCGTGCACGATTTAATAAGTTAACATTACGACGAAGAGCATTAGAAACCGCACATTATTGTAGAAATACGGCCGCCAACAAGCGTTTTCCAGGTAATTTCAACGCTTTTCTCTCTAGGCCTTATATTAACTAAATGTGTAAAATAGTGATAAAGTGGAGTGGACACCACTCGGCTGTACAGTAGGTGTCGAGCGGATTAGGTAATGCAATGGATGTATTAAATTTAAATTCAATTCTATTTCGTCATTCCTTATATATGAACAATGATCCTGAGAAAAGACAGGCTGACAGCCTAATTAATAAGTATAGGTATTTAATATTTTGTTTTTTTAGTATAGCTTTTAAAATATATATATTTTTTTTTTATTAGAATTATAGTAGGTTGATTTATATAATATAATAATATATATTAATATATTAAATATTTTATTCATAATATTATATGCAAATGTTTTAAGGTTACACAAATTATGTTTTTAAATTATAAAAAAAAAAAATATGAACATCATTATATATCGTTTAAATATTATGTAATTTTAACAAAACATTTACCAATATCTTTTTTTATCTAAATTGTAATTTCTACTCTACCACAAATTTTAAATACCTACTGTTCCACTCTATTATATGCTTAGGTACCATAAGTGAGACTGACATCTTATTATATATTTTATATAGCTTTGTTTACGCACACTTTAAGCGTGTCAAGATGAACAGACTAATCTAATGTCAAAAGCACACGGATCATTCAATATAATTTGACAATAAAACTAACTACCTGCACGATAAAGTTATACAAAAGTTAAAAAAAAAAATAAAGAATGGAACACACTCGGGATATATATCCCCAGTTTGTCAACTACCCACACGAGTGATACTTCTCGATTCACAAATCTTATTCAGTTTTTCGCATAATGTTATAGTTTCGTCGTACCAAAAATAGTTAAAAGAAAGAATCATATCTTTTTTTTTTTAATTCTTGTGTACCTTTTAACAGCAACACATAAATTGTGATGAAAATATCTGGTGAAAAAAAAAATAAATAGAAAAAAAAAAACTCGAAATCTGAAAAAAAAAGTGGGTAAGTGGGTACCGCTCTGCTGTACATTAGGTGGCATATGGATCATTATTATATATTTTAGGAGCATTAAATTTGAATTCAATGATAGGCATCATTGTATACGAAAAACGATTCTGAACGGAGATGATTTGTCAGCCTAGAATATAATTTCCAGTGGTTGATGAAAAAGGTGGTTTACCTATGTTTTAATGGCCTGAATATACCAGAATTTCAGTTCTTTTATAATTATTATTAGCTAAACTTATGAAAAACCTTGTACCTATTGAATTTACAACTTCTAGCTACTTATGCAAAATTATTAATGAATGATACCTACAAAATAATTTGCAAATATTCATGATTTTGACAAATTGTTGTCAATATTTGAACTTCACATGCTAATAAAAAAAAAAACTGTGCCTATGTATTCTTATAATTTTATTTTATAATCACTATAAGACTAACTTATGAGAAACTTTGTATTACATTTTCAAGTATTTTGATTTGGCCAAAAAAATTGAAAATTTCAGTTGTCTATAAATAGCTCAAAAAAAGTCAAATTTTTTGGAAAATTTAACTGTATATTGATAACACTGACATAAACATTTGGTGAAAATTTCAAGTATTTACAGTGATTAGTTTTTGAATTACAACCATATAAAAAAATCAATTTGATCGAAAACTGGTTTTGCGTGAAAATTCCCGTTTTTCCTTAATTTTTTTTTTGGTTTTCCGGCGCCTTTGAAAACTATTGGAAAATTCAAAAAATGACCTCCCCAATGCACCAACTAGATTCATTTTACTATCGGAAACCAACCCCATAGTTTGAAATTAAAGCAATATTTCGACACTTTCTCGTGTACACAGATAAAAAAAAAAAAAAAAAACACAACATTGTAAAATCAATACATTCATCGCTCCGCTCAGAATCTAAAACTCGAAATCTGTTATATAATGAAAAACAAATTCTCGACTTTCAATAAATTACATTATTTCTTTCATCGTAGTTGTACATGTACAATAAGCTTGCACTAAAATTGCAAATAATAATAAAGTAAAAAATATGTATAAAGTATAATAAATTGTAGTATCGTTGCGACACGAGTTATGTAAATACGAATATTTGCAGAAATACATTAGCCGTGACCATTCATAATAAGCATAATGTATACAATCTTTATTTACGGAAATAAATTTCAATAATAATACGGTACTTAATATATTGTGCATACCTATGTACTAGACGGATGCGAATAACATTATTGTAATGTAAATTTTATTTAATGTATGACGAGTGATGAAACGGGTGTCTCGCAAGTTTTCGTGATGACCGATGCACAAAGATATTCTACAGTACAAGCATTACGTCTAGATCGCGTGTCTTGTACTCTTGCGTCTGATGGAAAATTCACTAATGGATGTAGTTACGTCTTTTTCACCGTGTTACTTAATTCCGTTGGAATAGTAATATAATAAACACCTCACAAAACTGAAAACAATAAGTTCGATAATTACAAACCGTGCAGCAGTATGTGTTTACATTACAATAGGTACCCAATCGTAATTATTACGTTGACGTATGATTTTGCTATTCCTCCAGCGAACACGTCATTCTATAGTGCAGTTAAGGGACGCTCTCAGACTTAGAGTTCAATTGATGTGAAAAACAGTTATACTATACGTTAGAGTAATCATATATTATACCGTAGGAGGTTTGCCTTCCCGTCGACTATCAATCATAATTTCAATAGATAACAACATGATACAGATCATACATGTATAACACAAACAAATTAATTAATTAATTTGACTAGGTTGTATGAATAACAATATTTTTATACTTTAAATTTTGTTTCTTTTATTAAATTAGAAATAACAAACAGTGCAACAGTATGTTCATAAAAAATAAAAGTATAGGTAAATTTAAAACTATAGCATAAATGTGAAAATCAATAACATTTTTGTGTTTTTTAAGTCTTAGGTGTTGCATTAACACTACCGTCCTCATCTTAAGCTTCCTGAACTGCGCATCTGGTATATTACGCTGATTTACATTACGTATGATGTAACCAATCAGAGTCTCACTGTAGCGCTTGTCAATTGTCATTGTACACCATCTATTAGTACTATAAACTTATACGAATACAACAACTATTAAAACACCTGACTAGTTATTTGCTAGTGATTTCCAAAAAAAAAATAAATAAAATAAGTTCCGGAAACACTCTGAAATATTCTGATATACTATCAGAAATGTATATAGGAAAAATGACAATATTGTTATACGGGAAAACTGAAATTGTGTCCTCCCATAAGATACTTATTATCACTTACCCTAAACTTAATTTAGGGGTTTAAAGTTAAAATATGCAAAACACACAATAAGAATAGATAATCATTATCAAAAAAAAAAAAAAGTGATTCGCGTGATCATTCCTCCAGAAAAATTTTTCGAAAAAGGCCATTCCTAAAATATAAAACCAATGCTCGTATTGTAAATCCAAGCCCTAGTCATGATATACCTTTAAATGACATACAACATGAACTGACGTAACTACGGAATAATAATACACGACAGCAGACGCACCGCAACACGATAACAATATGGACCGAGTTATACGATATAATAATATTGCAAAGTCTGCACGACGGAAGAGCGTGGTGGTCGTATACAGGCAACGGTCTTTTTCGTACAATTATTGCTCGTATTGTACACGGCGAGGTATAGGTTAGGCGCTTTTGCGAATCCTTCACACGCACCGCACACATACACACAATATCACTTTTGGCGGAGGTACGCGAAGTACGCGCATATAGGATACGTCGCTGGGGGTGGAGGACGACGAGGTTATTATAACAAGTGAGAGACGACGATAACTAAGTTGTTGTTCTCGCCACCCGTTCCGAGTTTCCGGCGTCGTTCCGGCTTTCCTCGTCGTCTTCGCTGCAAGGCGACCGGTAATGGGATCACGGCGGCGGAGAATACGCGCGGCGTGGGCGACACGCACGCAAAGATGACATCTCCATATTATTACTATTACACTGCTGCTGTTATATCATTATTATATGCAATACGCGAGCGCGGAGAATACGCGTATATATATATATATATATATATAATAATATGGTTTCGAGCTCACGTATAAATGCGTGTGTTTGTGTGTGTGTACGTGCCCGCGTAACTTTCTACGCGCCCAGTTAACGAGCTCGATTAAAACACTCATCGTGTACGCGACGAGACGACCGCTATTATAAATAATGCACGCACAGCGCCCGAGTCCGAGTCCGTCTCACATAATAACATTATATATATATGTATGTATGTATAATATTATATAGTATCATAGCTAGTCCAATAATCGGTTTATGGGGCACGGGCCGGAAGTACGACGAGGAAGAGCGGAAACGCCGCGCCGCCAACCCCGCCGTCGTCGAATTTCCATTTCCCGTTCGTCTCGCGTGTCGTCGTCAAAAACTGTCCTCGTCATCGCAGCGACAACACACACACACACACATTATACCGACTATAACCGTAACACACTAGGCTGCAATACGCGTCATAATAAATTCCGCTTGATCTTGCTGCAGGCGAGGAATTTGAATCACGCGAGAATTTGGTTATCACATGCGTTCGAATATTTTGTATTCATCAGTCAATTTATAACTCTGACGTGTATTGCGGTATTAATTTCACGATAATGTTTATGTTTCTATGAGTGCTGGAAAAAAAGTGTGCGTTATATTATAATTATTATTTATAACAGTGGCGCAACTAGGAATTTTTCATGGGAGGGGTCCAACAAAATAAAACATCTTAATTTTTATAAACAATATATGTTTTTATTAAAAATATATTTTTTAATTAGTATTATTGTTTTAAATATTAAATAAGTACTAATATAAACAGTTTGTAAAGAAAAATCTTAGCGGTGTTTTATTTAATAATTTACTATTATACGAGCCAAGTGGGGGGGTCCGGACCCAAAGTCCACCCCCTTGAAAAAAATTCGAAAATACATTGAACACTTTTAAGAGACTGACCTTTGACAAATGCCAGCATTTTCATTATTATTAGTATAATAGATAATGAAAATTACGAAATTTGGTATGAGATGGACATCAGAACAACGGAACAGCGGAGGCAGTTGCGCTCCAATGGAATAAAGCATAATCTAACATTAATATATAAAATAAAAGACAATGTATATTATATAATTATTCTAGATAGATATTACCTCTGAATTTGTTTTTAGATTCTGAGCGGAGCGATGAATGTATTGATTTTACAATGTTGTGTGTTTTTTTATTTTTTTTTTTTTGTATCTTTGTACACGAGAACGAGTCGAAATAATGCTCACACAATTTTTTTTTATAAGCGTTTATAGTTCAAATGTTTACGAAATCTGTCGAAAACGCGAATATTTGTAAGTAATTTTGAAGTTGAAAAATCATAAAAATTTTTATGTTAATAACTAAGGATTAAAAATACAACACTAAGTTTTCCATAAGTTTTCCTTCAAGTATTTATAGAGAAAACTCGAAGCATCATTATAAAAAAAATTTTAAGTGCGTTTGAATTTTAAATTTTTACGAAATAGCGTAACGATAACGATTTTAAATATTTGTTATTATTCAAAAAGTATAAGTCGTAGATACTTGAAAATTTCACCAAATATTTAGATTAGCATTTTCTTTACATGATTTAGTTTTAAAATATTTATATTTATGAGCTATTTATAGACAACTGAAATTTTCAATTTTTTTGAAAAATATTTTTGAAGTGTCGATAAAATAATTTTGGATGACCAAAAAATTTTGAAAATTTAATACAAGGTTCCTTAAGAGTTGTTCTTATTTTAGCTAAAAATAAATTTAAAATCGTTACTCACATTTTTTTTTTATAAGCGTTTATATTTCAAGTTTTTACGAAATCTGTCGGAAACGCGAAAATTTGCAAGTAATTTTGAACTTGGAAAATCATGAAAATTTTTGTGTCAATAACTAAGGATTAAAAATACAACACTAAATTTTCTATATATTTTCCTTCAAGTAGCCATAGAGAAACCTCAAAGCATCATTATAGGAAAAAATGTGCATTTGAATTTTAAATTTTTACGAAATAGCGTAACGATAATGATTTACCCTCAAACGATTTTAAATATTTGTTATTATTAAAATATAATGTATAATAAATACCTATATATATATAAAACCTACTAGATAGTGTATTTCTTGTAATCTATCTAATTAAAAAAAACTTCTAAATACTGGTCTAATAGGTAAATATTAAACCTATAAATATTAAACCTAGATAAACAATTTTGTTATTTTTATATGTAAAATACTAAAATAGTATACATACAATATACATTCCAGAGGCATAGACAGACAGCGCTCAACCATGCCAAAAATTTAATGAAAATGTATGAAAGGCTTTTAGTGTCCTGTATGTATTATACATAAGACTTAACGATATATTCAAACTGTAATTTGTATGAAGGTTGCTAGTCTAAAATGTTGTATACCCACGACAGTGGCATCGGCATGCCTTTGCCAGGTTTATAATAGAGACTTCATTATTAAACCACCTCCCCTGTACCTATAACAAATTATTAGACCACAAAGAAAAATACAAATTACGCCATACTGATAAGTATATTATAGGTACTAAGATTTGACGCCGTCGAAAATATCATCGTTTATACTTCATAACAATTCTACGACTAAAAAAAAATATTTGTATTAATACATGTGTATAAAATAATAAAAAATAGATACTGACATACGATGATATTTTACTCATATTATTATATATTTTCGATATTTTTACAACCGTTATCTTTGTCCAACACTGATTTATGAAAAACAAAATATACATAATGATTTATTAATTTTTCTCTCGGTTTTTCTCGACACGACAATCATTTTTAATCAAGGCGAAACCGGGGATATCCGCAACGTATATGTATATTGCACACATGCTTCGTTCCACGTCGTATAAAAAATCACCTCTTTACCCCTATAAAGACCAAGCAACACACAGAGAGAGCAACCACTAGCGTAGTATATATAATATTCCGCGACTATAGATTAAGTATAATATGATGAACGTTTAAGTTAATGTCTCGTCGTCAATCGTAACCTAACCTAACTTACATAACAATATCATAATATTGTATATAAGACATATATATTGTATGGTATAATAACACCATATATTATTTTTCTCAAAGAGCGCTGACGCGGTCGGCGTATCATGTACAATGTACGTATCGTTACAATAATAATATGACGTGAACCGAAGTCTTTTTTTATTATTGAAATTTTTATAGCCGCGGTGCACATAAAACAGTGCCTTGACCACTGACCAGGGCGGTATTCAATCCACGTTCCGTCGCAGTCTTTATATAATATCTGTGACCATTGAACACATTTTAGCGATAACGTGTATTTTTAAGATTTTGTAATTTTTTTTTTTTTACAAGGTCAATATTTACGCGTTTGCAGCATTAGAATGGCTCTGTACAATAAATTTATTATCCCTTTTATAAACAGTAAAATTAGTGTTTCGAAAACTCTAACTAAACATGTTATATTTTTTCTCAAATAAAATTGTTAATTACTATAAATGCATAGAAAAATTAGTAAAGACAAAACGATATCATAATATTATAGGTACCTACTCTATATTATAAGAAATAAATATAACATTTATTTATAAAAACTGTGTATTTTACTTTATTAAAAATGTGTAATAAATAATAATGTTGTTATCATTGTCAACTTTAAAACTTTAATTAAAAAAACTTAAAATTAAAAATTACTTAATAAAAAACGATATAACGAAGAAGAACAGCAACACTATTTACTAAATTCTATAACTAATTTAGCGATAATAAAATTCGTTGTACCTAACCTAATCTCATCTAACTAGGTATTATTATGACAGTCTATACTACGATTTACGATAGAATTACTGTAATTATATTTCCTACAATATAATATTATTGTTATCAATATGTATGTTCAAAAATGTATTAATTTGTAAGCCGAGAAAGTCACTCCGGAATACGATAGTTAAGAGGTTTAACGAATGAATCCTTCTTGAGTGGGTCACTATGTATGAATGTATCAGAGTACGATTTCGTCGTTTTCTAAGAATGAGTAAGCAAATACCCGACTTATGTAGCTAGTGCTGTGTGGTCAACATTTCAGACGAACGCGAGGCCCCAAGTCCGACTAAAAACCGTAGGCGCTTCCCGGTGGGGACGGTTTTCTATGAAACGTGAAACCACTGCAAAAATTGCATAGGTATTAAAAAATATGTTGCTTAACATTGACGATCGGACTTTCCTAGGTAGTGTGCTGCACTGCGCAGCACAAATATAATATTTCAGTTATATTATATCAGGGGTGGCCAATTTTTTTTTGGTCACGATCTACTAAAAATATACTTCACCTTTGAGGATCAACTTCCATATAAAATGTTTTTTATTATTGAATAATTTATAATTATTAAAAAAACATATAGGGCACGTGGCCCTAAAAATAAATTCTAACATGATCGAATTTGAAATTGTCCACAGTCGACTATTTGGCCGCCCCTGTATTATATAATATATAAACTTTTATAAATATATTATGATGACTACACGAGTAGTAGTCGACTGCAACTTCCCTCGCGTAAGTCAAAACAGAAAATCTCGGCAAGCTACCCTGTATAATATTATATATAGTATATACATTTTATTATATACGCACTACAAGTACCGAAAAGGCGTGCCAGGTGCGGGCGGACGCGCTTTAGTCGAAAAATTAAACGGTTACCTATGTGCAGGAAGGGGTGGTTGTGTAATTCGGAAATAATGAGCGTCGACGGCGTATTTTATTTATAGGTAACAGATGTCCGGCCAAAGCGGGGAGGGCGAGTGCGGATTGCTAGCATACCTATATATGTGCTTACATCGGCGCGTCGTGCGTATATATATTTATTGTGTTTTACAAAATTTCGGGGTGCTCGAAACTAACGTTTTATATAAAGTTTTGCTGCTGTTGTAACAGGAATCGTCGTCGTCGTAGTAGTAGTATAGTAGTAGTAGTATTATAGTGAAATACTCGCAGGGTTAGGTGCGTGATATGTGTGAGCGATATAGAGGACGAGGGGGTTAGTGAGCCTTTAAAGTAACCTTTAGCTTTCTACTGTGCGCGTTTTCTCTCTCTCATCTTCTCTCTCTCACTATCTCTCCCCCCCCCAACCCGGAGCACTATGCGAAGACGACGACGTGTGTGATTTAGTGCACGAGAGACTTTGCTATATATATTGTGTATATGTACTGCAATCGTTGATTAGAATTTGATGATTCGCGTAAAACCTTCTGTTGCAGCGTCCGATTTTCCACCCACGTTCCACGCTCTAGTAAAATATAAACAAAAATCCTTGTACACAGGTGTATAACCCTACAAATACCACGATACACACAATACGCGTGTATTGTATATTTATATACGGTACACCCTAAATGAGTGCGGCTTCGCGTATATACAGCATGGTTCATTTTTACCATGCACCATAATATCTCAGAAAATATAAGGAATTTTCAAATTCATGAAACGAACAACATTGACAATCATAAAAAGTGCAAATACGTACTTATATATAATATAAGCTATATTTATCAATTGTGTTCTTAAACACATAAATTCAATTAAATTTGTTCTACCTGAGCGACTGACCGTAACGGTATAGTAATGCACAGGATGTGACAGTGACCATTATTCTTTAATTTCAAAACATATTAATTGGCTTCTTTTGATTTGTGAAGTAAAATACATATATGTAATAATACTAATGAATGGTATTGATGTTTTAAGCATTTATAGTAGTACTATAAATAATAATAAAACGAGTATTTACTTTACATTAAAATGTAGTCATATTAAAAATAATAGAAAAATTAGTCAGCCCTAAAAATGTGAGATTAAGACTAAACGACGTAGATGGAGAAATGTCTCGGATCGCAAATTTTAAGAAGTCTCAACCTTCGGCTGTAGGCTAAAACAAATCAATAAATTATGCCTTTCCTTTAAAAAAATAAAATATGTTTGTTTCTTTTGTTTGACGCTCTGTTTGTACTCAGTTTTCTTCTGTAATGATTTACAATACAAAATAATAATAATAATAAAAGAGAGAAATAAAAAAAAAAAGAGGTTGTAATAAATCGTAGAATTTAAATACCGATTAAAGTTTTAGTTTTTATTTTTTTACCATAAACTGAGAAATATTTCTTCTAAGATGGTTTGCTTTATATCATAATTGCATACATAATCATAACATTAACTTGTATATATTTTAGCGTTCTATGTAATATCATAAGTGTTTCTAAATTAACAATTTAGTATATTAAAATACAATCAAATATGCATTCATTTATGCACTCAAAATTTGAGAAATAATAGTATATACTGAATTATACACCAGTTATCAAATTTTAAGATAATGAAATTATGTAAAATAAAATTAATAAAATAAATTTACAATTATAAATACAAATATACTTGAAAAATACTGATGTGTTAAGTATCAAAATTATACAAAAACAAATTAAAATTTTCATAAAATGTATATTATAAAAATAAAAATATATAAGCGTCATATTATAAAAAAAATTATTTTTTTCATAAAAGAATTTATTAAAAATAAACTTTAACAATGAAACATTGATATTCACCATTAAAATATTAAATATTATATGTATTTACTTAAAATTCTAAATCTATAATTTTTTCAATAAATATTCAATCAAATAGGTATATATATAAAAAAGCGGGCGAGTGGGTACCGCTCTGCTGAACATTAGGTGCCGTGTGGATAACTATTATATTATATTATAGGAGTGTTAAATTTGAATCCAATGATAAGTATCATTGTATGCCAAAAACGATTCTGAACGAAGATGATTTGTCAGCCTAGGATATAATTTCCAGTGGTTGATGAAAAAGGTGGTTTACCTATGTTTTAATGGCCTGAATACACCAAAGTTTAAGTTCATTTATAATTATTGTAAGCTAAACTATAGATAGAGCACTATAGATAATAGGTATGCTAATCCACCATTTTGTGACTCATTTATCACATATAGTATTATGAAATTACGAAGTTGGCACGTTTTATTTTATCATTGATAAATGAGTCGCAAAATGGTGGTTTAGCATACCCATATAGTGCCTTAGCTAAACTTATGAAAAACCTTGTAGCTATTGAATTTACAATTTCTAGCTACTTATGCAAAATTATTAATGAATTATACCTACAAAATAATTTGCAAATATTCATGATTTTGACGAATTGTCGTCAAGATTTAAAATTCAAATGCTAATAAAAAAAAATTGTGCCTATTTATTCTTATAATTTTTTAATCACTATATATAAGAATAAATTATGAGGAACTTTGTATCAAATTTTCAAGTATTTTGATTGGACCAAAAAAATTTTATCGACACTTCAAAAAAAAATTTTCATAAAAATTGAAAATTTCAGTTGTCTATAAATAGGTAGCTCAAAAAAAGTCAAAATATTTTGAAAATTAAATCATATAAGGAAAATGTCAATCAAAATAACTGGTGAAATTTTCAAGTTTCTACGACTTATACTTTTTGAATAATAACAAATATTTAAAATCGTTTGAAGATAAATCGTTATCGTTACGCTATTTCGTAAAAATTTAAAATTCAAACGCACTTAAAATTTTTCCTATAATGATTTGAGTTTTCTCGAGATTTTTAATTTTTTTTTAGCTACAATAAGAACAACTCATAAGGAACCTTCTATTAAATTTTCAAGTGTTTTTGGTCATCCAAAATTTTTTTATTGACACTTAAAAAAAAAATTCTCATAATTATTTAAAATTTTTATGGTCTATAAATAACTCAAAAAAGTCAAAGTTTTTTGAAAATTTAACTGTATATAGATAACATTGACATAACAATTTGGTGAAAATTTCAAGTATAATTTACAGTGATTAGTTTTTGAATTACAACCATATAAAAAAATCAATTTGGTCGAAAACTGGTTTTGCGTAAAAATTCCCGTTTTTCCATCATTTTTTTTTTTTGTTTTTCTCGATGTTTTTGAAAACTGTTGGAAAATGTTTACTTTTGACCTCTATAATGCACCAAGAATATTCACTTTACATCGAAAACCACCCCTAAAGTTTGAAATTAGAGCATTATTTCGACTAGTTATGCTGTACACAGACAAAAAAAAAACACACTTCATTGTATAATCAATACATTCATCACTTCGTTCAGAATCTAAAAGAAAACTATTCTAATATGCACTTGCACTAATTATAAAATTTACAAAAATAATCAAAATAACAATTATTATTAATTAATTGTGTTAGATTCGAATGACTTGAACCATTCTTACTTCACTTATTTTAAGTTAATCATGCAATTTAATGGTATGTAAAATAATTAAATTCATGTCCTAAAATTATCATAGACATTTTATAAAGTATGAAGTCTTTTCAGTGTTTGTGCAGATAGAGATAAAAATTAAGAAAGACTTGAAATAAACGAGTTATATGGGTATAGACAAAGAATTAATAAAAAGACAAAAAGTATGTGACCAATTTTTACAAGGATTTTATTAAGGATATAATTTAAAAAACCATGATAACATTAAATATGTAAAGACTAAAAACACAATCAGATAAAAATAAACGATGAATAATGATAAACTAAAAAATCTAATTTAAGTTAAAATAACCAAACTTATTAAACAAACGAATAAACTGCTGACTAGGCTTTTGTATATTGTTTAAATACCTACGTACTATAATGAATCCAAGGCTTTGATATTCTGTGTACAAATTTCTAACATGACTTTTCATTAAATATTGTTATTTGTTTAATAAATATATAATAGGCATACTATGATATTTTTTACCCAAATACTAAATAGGTAGCATTAATTGTTTGAAAACCAAAAACTAAACTGACCTATTTAACCTATTAGATAAAATTGTCAAAGAAATTAATTATATCAGCTCAAGAGTTCAATATCAACATACAAAAATATAAATATATATTATAGGTAAAAATGGATTGTTCACATCACGTACAAGACATACTATTACTGAATACAATGATGATCAGTGTTGACTGCTTACTAATTGTCTTTCGACTTTCACTAATACTATTGTATGTAACTTATACGACTGCATGATTTATACATAATATAGGTGTGTAAGTACTATATATTTAGATGAAGGATAGGTTATATGTAATGGATTGTAACCAAAACAAAGTAACCTTACCTAACCGTTAAATTAGCTGTTAATTGTTATATATATTTTCATGCTGCCAGCTGTGATTTAGAAATTATTTTCTAACTTAACTTTCCTAAATAACAAGTACATAGTATCTATACTAATAAAGTACGGCACACTAAATGGATGTACCATATATTTTATAGCTTTAAATTACTCCTTAATATTAAGATTAGTGTAGGTTTATTGTGAATCATTATTTCAAACAAAATTTACAGTAGATTAATAATAAAACGTATGTATTATTTTATTTAAAATGTAGGTATTTCACTGTTTGCTAACATTCAACTTGCGATTTTGGAAATCATAAAAAGACACTTTTATATACAGACCGTACAAATATCTTTAAAATACTATTTCCCAGTACTATTTGCAGGTTTTGGAATCCTTTTATTTCCATGGTACTAATAGAGACGACCAAAAAGTAACCGTCGAACTGAACGGTTCAGCTTAAATTTATAGGCGCATTTAAGTTGTCGATTTAAACATTTGAGAATGTCAGTATATTTTATTCAACAACTTATTTACTTTACGACTCCGATAAAATTTGTTTATTATAACGTTTAATATTATTTGATGGTGGAAAGTAAACGAGCTATAATTAATGATTAATAAAAATGGTTCTAGTGGTTAAGGCTGACATGAATCAGAAGAAAAAAGGTTGAGATTCGCCGTGGCGGATAAACAAAAACGGTTTCGACGAGAGAACTAAATTGACATATTTATCACATTATTTTTTAAATACAAGTAATACGACAAGAACACGACGTAAACACAATATCAACACAATCAAGTAAATACAGTAACACTCGAGACCACAGTGGCTGGCGGTGCTGTCGGTGGCGTCATCGTTTCGCAGTACCATCTGCGGCGGAGTCGGTCGTGCCGCCTTCGCCACTCGCTTCTCCGTCGTCCGCGGTGCTGCCGGCCGATGCGTCCACCCGGCTGACGGTGTACAGCTGGTCCAACTGTTCAGCGGCCGCTTCGAACACCATGCCGCGGCCACGGTCGTTGGTCGGATATCCGGGCAACGGCATCACCGTGTTGGTCTGAGCCGCCCCCGCCGTCGTAGTCTTCCACCGCAACCGTTTCCGCTTTCGCTGGCCGCCGGATCCGCCGCGACCACCGGTTCCCCCCTCGGAGGCGGTACTGCCGCAACCGTAGGGTGACACGCTCATGCTGTGCGCCTGATCGACGTCCGCCGTCTGGAACGGAGTCCTGGCCGAAGTGGCCGACCCCGATGGTTCCGTATAACTGTACCGGATGGTGGACTTGCTGAAAGGCAGGATCATTTGCACGGAAAACTGGGCGGCGCCGGAAATTTTCCTCTTTGTCGTCGTCGCGTCCATCGCGTCCATTGCATCTTCAGTGGACTCGGTGGTGACCGCGATCGTCATTGTCGTCGTCGCCGCAGCCGCCGGTCTCGCGGCCACAGTGGAAATCAGCTGACCGGTGTCCGACGGCAACCACAAGAGACTCGCCATGATCATCATCACCTCCATTTGTTTGTCACGATCACTCTGCGGGGGCGCCGAGCAACGGTATTATTCCGACGGAGACGCCGCGCGTTGCCATCGCACTCGGTGCTGTTTATAGTTTAAACAAACATTATTACATCATAATTTATTATAGTTATATACCATAGTGATCTCCGACCGTGAACACGACGGTGCTGTTGAGTTAACGAGTCGTGTCCCGTAGAAATATCTCGTAAGTACGCCAGTTATGCCCAAATGATAAAATTGGGATAGGTACACGCGAGTTCTGCAGTGACAACTATTTTGTTAAGTCGTGAACACAGTAAGTAGTGTGCCGATAAATTAAAATTGATATTTTATACGAGAATAAATTAATATGCTGTTTTGTGGTTTTGTCATTCGAAATAAAAAAGTTTTTAGAAATTCAAATCGAGAAATTTGTAAAGGCTGTTGCTTTCATCTCGGTCAATGTAGGTGGCTAAAAATTCAACTAATGCAAGAACACAATTTAAAATAAACTTAAGTTTATAAATTTATAGTTACATAATTATGTCTATAAAAGTCAAGTTTTACAAAAATTTAAAATGCAATTGTTGAACTTTTCAACGAGAATGAGAATTGCAATATTTTCGATGAGATTATTACTTTAAAAAAAAAAAAAAAAAAAATTATTATTATTAAATACAAGTTACTACATAATTCAAATAATTTATTCAAGGAATAATATCGTTATTATTCTAAATCTAAACTTAATTAAAACGCATAAATATCTTTTTAAACCTCATTCCAACAGCTATCAGCTATAAGTGTCTATAGTGTCATTCCCATAATATATCTTTTTCCGCACCATACAATTTCCACTAAATCACTGATGGGTAGATATTCACACCAGCAATCACATCTATAGAAATACCATTTTCCTAACTAAGAAAAAAATACAACATATTTTATTGTATAATAAAATTCTAAGCAGGAAAATCAAAAGTAAAATAATAGCATACTTTTATACTTTTAAACAGTAGCGTAGCCAGGAATTACCCAAGGGGGGGGGTTAATGACATTTTTTCTACTCACCTCTAAAATATATTGTCCAGGAGCGGTAAAACGAGTATGGTCGAATTGCACTTATTCTTTTTGTCGAATTGAACTTGAGTTGAAAAAAAGTAATGGTAGAACTGCACTTTGGCTCAAAAAAAGTATTTCTGCAAAAATATTATGCATTTTATGTGGTTAATCGTTTAAAAAAACACTAATTTCCTTTTCCACTTAGGTACAGGCTTAGAACGGACAATGATAATGGTAATAAAAATAATTTCCTTTTAGGTAATAAGTGCAATTCGAATATCCCGGTTGTAAATGTGCTAAAATGTACCGAGTTGTACGCTAATTGAATAATATATTTTATATATAAGTATAACAATTAACAAAACTATAAATTTATTTATATACATTATAATAACAATTTTTTAAGGTCAAGGGAGGGAGGGTTGAACACCCAAAAACCCCCTGGCTACGCCACTGCTTGTAAAGCTTTAATTGTTCTAATTTAAACAACACTTCTTAATCCACTACACCAGACCAACAGAAGTCTCTGTTAATTTTCTTGCTGAACAAAAATAATCGTTATATAATAAATTTATTTCTGTTTGTGACATTTTTTCACATTGATTACACTAATAATTTAATATATTATCATACTAGCTAAACCCGTGCACTTCGTGACCCAATCCTACCTCTTATATGTCTCAAACTGTGTTTTAAATTCGTTACCTGTGATTATGCTAGCAGTATATTATTATACATCTCTAGATATAACGGTTAAAATATATTAAGTAATAATCTTACAACGATATACAATTTAGTATATCATTATGTAATTTTATTCGTTTTATTGATAAAAGTCTGACAATTCAAGTATTTAATTAAATTATATTTATTGAAGTGCTTCTGGATACACAGTATTTTTTGTTCTTCCTTCTAGTGCGTACACAAATAAATCTGAAGGTTTTCCGACTTATTATGTGCATGCCACATACAGCTACTCAGTGTCCATGTGAGAAGCATAAGGATTTTCCAAATTCAGTCCACACACTTGTAGCGATTGTATTTGTGCTTTGTTGGTGGTCATTGCAAAAGCGAGTCGCACCGAAAACTGCAAAATTTGAATTTGAAATGCATATCTGTTGGAATCGATATTCCCATCGAAGCCAGGAAGAGAAATCGTTGCAAGTCACGTTCGATGAGAGTGGGAAGAATTGAAGGATGCATTTTTCTTGGTTTCACTTGATAATTTTTCAATATTTATTTGCTCCTGTATTTGATCCTGGTACCGCTGTAGAGTCGTAGTGGATTGATGTTTCGTATAGAAGCATGATAGACACGCCAAATTTCAATGTTAGAAAGTGCAGTAGCATACCTTTCATAAGTAAAAATCTATTACATTAATTACATCCCAAAGACCAAACATATTAATAACCAATAAACACTTGTACCCCATCACTTTACAATATATCAATTAATTATATTATATTAAATTATATCTATTAATAATTATACATATGTATTTATTGATTATATCTGTATCAAATAAAATGTTTTTATTACACATAAATACTTATTATTTTATATTATTTTATTATTATTTTAAATAACTTATTATGGAACAACAAGTCAAAAGATCAATACTATAAGTAGATCCCCCATTTTGGCTCTAAAGTCAGCCTGCTTCCATCTATCAGCCTGTTCATAGCGACAAATACACCGTCTTACTCACTATAGGCAGAGCTTATTTAATTTAAAACCATCATTGATCTTTCTCTTGTTGTGAAGTTATACATTAATATTCAAATCCGGATTACTATTGTTTTTGATTTCATTTCAACATCTTTTTCAATACCTATGCTACCGATGTATTCGTTTAAATTGTACTATCATTTAATCATAGATGATTATCAGGTAAGAAGGTGCATTAATATATAATTGTATATCCAGAGTAATAAGACCATTATTGAGTGAGACAACGCAGATTCAAGTGTCCTATAATATAAAATATATAATATTTATAATATTTATATACCTGTATTCACAATCTCGCAAATCGTATAATAATAGTAAGGCTTTAATTCATAATAAAAGTAAAGGCAGGATTATATAGCTACTCCTAGCCCCATCAATTGTTATTCGTTAAAGTACTTGACCACGACATCTAAGTGTCAATATATTAGGTATTATAAGATAAAGTTTCATCAAAAGTAACGTACGAGCTTATTTTTGATTCATTGCAGCCTGACAAATTAAGTGAATTTAATAATTATTTAATATTATTAATTAATTACCAAGAATCAAGATAAAAAAATAACAATTTCAGAGGTAATAATTTATTTCACGCTAATTATTATTACTGTAATTAATTGCAACCATAACCATAAACCATAATTTCCATCATAAATTTAAAAATGTCTGTTTGAGCACCTCTCAGGGTTAGACCTATCACTTTAAAAGTATTCTATGTCCGTCTCCTGGTTCTAAACTACTTCCCCACCAATTTTCAGTCAAATTGGTTTTGTATTTTTGGAGCCTATTCAATACAAACAATCAAATCTTTCTCCTTTATAATATTAGTGTAAATAAATAATACCTATATGTTATTTATTTAGATTTAATAAATAATATCATGATTGGTAGGATTAAAATTTAAAAATTATTATTATTGATTAATATTATTCAATGAATTAGTAAAAATACCAAGTATTTAAACAGAAAATTAAACCTTGTTTAACATTAGTGATTACATATTATTATAATTTATTTTATAAATACATTTAAATATTTATTTTTATTTTCTTGTATTAATTATGAAAATTTAAAATAATTGGAATGGAGTTTATTATAATATTAGGGGGGTATAGGGCAAAATTCCCCACGGATCTGTGTGCCATTAAAATTATTCCAACACCCCCTAAATTCACACCCAATGTGCGCCTATGCCTATAATATATGTATATCTATACGACTAAAAGTATAGTAGGTACCTAAATAAATTCAAGCATCTTATAAAACTTTCATTTGACGCGTGTTCAAAACAATTTATAATAATAATAATAATAATAATTTCGATTACATTTTGAACAAACCAAAATCATTAAAACCGGTGTCGAAACATTTCTTTGTAATTTATAACTTATAAGAATGTTCAAGTTACAATTGACATCGAAAGTCGGTTTGTTAAAAACAATAGGTGGGGTGTAGGTACTTACTCCATGATAATTTATACAATTCGTTATCCCTTGACGGTGGCGATATAAGTATAAATAATAATAATAATAATAGACAGGCGTGCCTTCGGCTAAACGCGTGTAATAATAATATATAAACGCTCTGCCAGCACTACATCGTGGCGGTAATATTAAAAATTCAATGTAAACGTCGGCGGTACGATAGTAATTACCTATTACTATATACGTTTTTTTGAAAGTCACGAGAAAAAACTTTGAAGGAATTTATTATTACGATGATAATTGTCGCGGCGGCGTATCTACTATACCTGTATACACAATAATTATATATTACAGAACGCAAAGTATTATTATACTTTCATCTTTCGATTAAAAATCTTTGCGCCGCCCGTCCTACAGTCAGATCCGGAAATAGTAATAACAACGGCAACGATTCACGCCTCCGCGCGCCGTCGAATTGATAAGTTTGCCCACCCGTCACCCGTTTCGTACACCTTCGAAAGACGGATGTTACGAAAAATAATTATTAATCTCTTCCGATGTCTGTGCGTACAATAATAATAATAATAATAATAATCGTCATCCGATGTCTAAACGTATATATGTATAAATACGCAAATATTAAATACTATATACACCAATGACGGCGATACAATGGTTAAGTCACCGCCGCGGCGTAAAATCGTCGAACCGTTCAGAAGTAATATCTGACGTAGCGTCTTCGTCCACGTCCCGCCGAGAGTCTTAACCACCCACCCCTACCGATATAGTTATTACCGCCTACGTACCGCGGTCGAATTTTTAATTTTACTAAAATCGGCAACTGTGCCATCTACGCAGATTCACTCCGCGATACCCGAAAGCGCAAATCGATATGTTTTTTTCGACTCCAAAAGTGCAAAATTAATATGCGTTTTCGGTACTTTATTGGTTTTGTTTTGTTTTTTTTTTTTTTGTAAACTGTTAATAAATTGAAAAGTTATTATGAAAATTTTAATTTTAATTAATGAAATATGAAGTATTTACTTTTATTATATTAAAATTAGGTAGTAGTTTTATATACATAAATTATATTATATATACATATTAATTTTATAATTTTATAATGCAATTGACAATTTGTGAAATAGTTAGAAAAATGTATCGTTCTGCGAGCATAGCGAGCTGCTTTATAAAGCATGTTTTTTCAAAAGGGCCCATATAAAATTTCAGCCCCAATAAGTCCATAATCCGGCCTTGATATAATGTGTTATAAAAAAAGTAATAGCTGAACGCGTCGTTAAAATATTTGTATTAGGTAGGTATGTATATATAAATAAAAAGTGGGTAAGTGGGTACCACTCTGCTTACATTAGGGCCGTGTGGATCACTATTTTATATTAAGGAGGGTTAAATTTGAATCCAATGATAATTATCATTGTATACGAAAAACGACTCTGAACGGAGATGATTTGTCAGCCTAGGAAATAATTTTCAGTAGTTGGTGAAAAAGGTGGTTTATGTTTTAATGGCCTGAATACGTCAAAATTTAGGTTATTTTATAATTATTGTAAGCTAAACTTATGAAAAATCTTGTATTAAATTTTCAACTCTTAGCTATTTATACCAAAAATTTGTATGAATTATACATAGGTACATAATAATTTGCAAATATTCATGATTTTGACAAATTTTTTTCAATATTTGAACTTCAAATGCTAATAAAAAAAATTGTACCTATATATTCTTATAATTTTTTAATCACTATAAGAATAAATTATGAGGAACTTTGTATTAAATTTTCAAGTATTTTTATAGGCCCAAAAAAATTTTATCGACACTTCAAAAATATTTTTTAGAACAATTGAAAATTGCAGTTGTCTATAAATAGGTAGCTCAAAAAAATTCAAAATATTTTAAAAATTAAATCACGTAAAGAAAATGCAAATCTTAATAACTGGTAAAATTGTCAAGTATCTACGACTTATACTTTTTGAATAATAACAAATATTTAAAATCGTTTGGGATAAATCGTTATTGTTACGCTATTTCGTAAAAATTTAAAATTCAAACGCACATAAAAATTTTTCTATAATGATGTTACAAGTTTTCTCTATAGCTACTTGAAGGAAAACTTATGGATAACTTAATGTTATAATTTTAATCCTTAGTTATGAACACAAAAAATTTTACGATTTTTCAACTTCAAAATTACTTGCAAATTTTCGCGTTTTCGACAGATTTCGTAAAAATTTTAACTATAAACGCTTATAAAAAAAAATTAAGACTAACGATTTTTAATTTTTTTTAACTCCATTTAGAACAACTCATAAGGAACCTTGTATTACATTTTCAAAACTTTTTGGTCATCCAAAATTTTTTTATCGACACTTCAAAAAAAATTTCTCAAAAAAATCGAAAATTTCTGTGGTCTATAAATAACTCAAAAAAGTCAACATTTTTTGAAAATTTAACTGTATATAGATAACACTAACATAAATATTTGGTGAAAATTTCAAGAATTTACAGTGATTAGTGTTTGAATTACAACCATATAAAAAAATTGATTTGGTCGAAAACTTGTTTTGCGTGAAAATTCCCATTTTTCCTTAATTTTTTTTTGGGTTTTCCCAGCGCTTTTGAAAACTATTGGGAAATTCAAAAAATTACCTCCTCAATGCACCAACTAGATTCATTTTGCTACAGGAAACTACCCCCATAGTTTGAAATTGAAGCATTATTTCGACACTTTCTTGTGTACACAGACACACACAAAAAAAAAAACACACAACATTGTAAAATCAATACATTCATCGCTCTGCTCAGAATCTAAAATTAATAGGTTACATATAAATAGTATATTAAACTATTAATTTTTGTAGTTAAATACTTTTTTTGCTTCTGTGTATTGAAACCTTGAATTTATACGAAAAATTGTATTTTATTTCTAATTTCTATACGGTGAGGTTTAATTATATTGAAAAGAATAGTAATAATTGTTATATCAGATTATTCAGATTGAATAGGTACTATATTATAATGTATTTAAAAAATGAAAAATGCTAATAATGTAAAAGTAAATGAGTAATGCCGTAAAATATAAGAACACTTTGTTAAATAATAATATTTTACAATTTAGGGAGCCAATTCAAATACCTATACATTTTTTTGGAGCCAATGCCCAATTCAATGGTAGCCATATATATGTTTTTTTTTACTTTTGGGTTCCGTTTTAGTCATATTTTGCGTTTATGAGCTGCAATGAGCTATTTTAGCTCATTTTCCTTGCTCGACGATTCTTTCTATTAGATTTTCCCTTTACCTATTATAGATACCTATAAAATATGCCAATATAAATAATATTATTATAGGTACCAAGGTACGAGCAAATAACCTTACGCCGGTGTTAAATACCTATATTAAAATTTAGGCTTGTGGATGAAAATAATTTGCCATTTTGTCAAGTATCTAATATGTAATCTGACGAGTAATCTATCATAAAATGATGAAATTTCATAAAATATTTAATAATAATACACGGTTAACGGAATGTTTAATATACCTAGCTGTTAGCATATGTTGCTATTATGTAATTTTATGGGCTAGAGGGCTATGAGGTCATCGTATTATATGACGTCATCAATTTTTTATGAGGTCATCGTTGTTCCTATGACGTCATCAATATTTTTATGACGTCATCGGCGGTAATATAATATGACGTCATCGTTATTTCTATGACGTCATCAATATCTTTATGACGCCATCGTATTATATGACGTCATCAATATTTCTATGACGACATCGTATTATATGACGTCCTCAATATTGCTATGACGTCATCAATATTTCTATGACGACATCTTATTATATGACGTCATCATTATTTCTATGACGTCATCAATAATATTATGACGTCATCGTATTATATGACATCATCGATGATAATATATTATGACGTCTTCAATTTTTTATGACAGCATCGTTGTTCCTATGACGTCATCAATATTTTTATGACGTCATCGGCGGTAATATATTATGACGTCATCAATATTTTTATGACGTCATCGTTATTTCTATGACGTCATCGATGATAATATATTATGACGTCATCAATATATTATCTATGATGTCATCTTTATTATATGACGTCATCAATATTTTTATGACGTCCATTGTATTATATGACGTCATCAATATTTTTACGATGTCATCGTATTATACGAGTCATCAATACTTTTATTTTAATAAAATATGACTTAAAAGGTAAATATTAGATAATAAACATTCATACGTATGATATGACAATATGAGTTTATTGTTGAATATAATTTAATATTGTATCAACATTATTGGTATATTGTTTAACACATTCGTGACGAAACACAATAATAGAAAAATACGTTGAGGACGAATCACAGTATTTTATTCATTGAAGACGGATCACGCGTTAATCGCGTGATGACATAGACATCGATATTAAATTCAATTTTTATCCTACACGTTTCGTATTTTCATCAATCGATACTATCGATAGTGCAATAATTATCAACATCGATAATTAACATGTATAAATGGTGGGCTCCACGTGGAGCACTGTTTTTAATTAATTTTTAATTGCGTTTAGCCTACACAGAAATAATTTCTACTGACTTCTAATTTTGTTTCTAATAATTTGGATATTTCTCGTGAATTATACCTTTATATGTTTATAATATCTACTTAGTACTTTTTATTATTAAATACACTTATAACATTAAATTAGTTCATACATATACATCATACACATAATATATCAATATATGTATAAATGAGCATGAAAGAAGCCGAAGCGCCGTTTATAGAATAATATTAATAATAATGATACACTGTGTGTATATCAAATATTGACATATTTTTCATCAGAAATATTTTAAACTCAATGAATTGCATTCCATATTTATAGAAAGACTATTAAAAATTTTAATACTGAAATTTACCATTTATACTAAACGAAAACTACATAATAATATAATATAAGTTCTAACGAAATATTTTTACTTCTTATTTCCTGTCGATTCATTGCAAAGACCAGTCGTCGTTTTTTTTCTATATGACTTGTAAGTAATATTTTTGCCATTACTAAAATTGATAAACTTGTTTGCAATAATTATTTAATAAAATATCAATAAAAATCACTGATGATGATGTCTTAAATATTTTAAATGAGTTTATGGACGATAGTGGTTCTGAAAAAGATGATGACAAATCAGATGGAGAGGATAGTGTATTCGATGACGATAATGATGATGTTGATAGTGAACCCTCATTGACTGAGCTTCAGCCGATGGATTTTAATCATTCAAAATAATTATAATGTATTATGTGAAGATGAGGATGTATTAGCTCTTCCTTTATATGAAAATATTAATTCAAGTGAACGATAGAACGATATTCAAAGTGATGATGAGGTTTTAAATAGTAGTATTAGGGGATTTGACGATTCGGACAAAGAAACTGAAATTGGTATAACTGAACCGTCACGAAATACCACTCCGGCCTCTCACAATGTATAAGCTCAAAAAGGGAGAGTAAATAGACAAGTAGATTTTACTCAACTGCCATAGTATAAAAATAATACGTTACCCAAACCTCATAAATTTACATCAACATCTAGTATGTCCAACAATATAGATTTTCAGTCAACTGAATTTGATGTTTTTAATAGTTTTTTAGGTTTGTGGATGAAAATAATTTGCCATTTTGTCAAGTATCTAATATGTAATCTAACGAGTAATCTATCATACAATGATGAAATTTCATAAAATATTTAATGATAATACACGGTTAACGGAATGTTTAATATACCTAGCTGTTAGCATATATTGCTATTATATAAGGTTATAGATATTACTAGTTATTAATATGTGGGTAAAAGTTAGAATTGAACTACATTTTGGATCAAACGTGTTATGTTTATAAAATGTTTGTATCATAAACTTTGAACTATGTGTATTAATAATTAACATAGAATTTTTTTTTTATTTTTTCTATGAGAAATAACTTACATCATATTATAATATTCAATGTAAAATAGAGTTGCATATTGCATAATATAAGCGCATACCTACCTTCTGCAACGGGTTTGAAGACAACATATTTTGTAGCACTAGTAAAATATGACTTAAAAGGTAAATACGAGGTAATATACATTTATACATATGATTATATGACTATATGAGTTTATTGTTGAATATAATTTAATATTGTTTAATAACAGTATCACCATATCGTGACAAACCACCCCATATTAGTATTAGCAAATCAGATATTGTTAAATAGTGGCGTGAGACTTTAAGTCAAAAGATCACCACTGTCCAGTATATAAGACCGTTTATTTATATACTGTGATTACTACATTAATACATTATAATAAAACTTATGTCGCAGGACCAAATTAACAGTTTTTGAGCCCTGAGACAACCATATTTTTACGCCTCCTCCCCCCCATCACACTAAAAAATAAATCCACCATTTTGATTTATCTTAATACATTTGTAGGTAGTTATAATTTTTTATTTCACTTTAATTTGTCACGTTTTAATTACTATCATTAAAATTTAGGTTAAACAAAAAATATTTTACATTGAAAAAAAAAAATATCTACAAAATGAATAGGTACAATAGGTACAATAATTATAATTTTTTCCTAGATGGCTTATTGGCAAAATTATCAATAATATCTTTATACCTAGTTTAATTATTTTGTTATTTCTGATTCTATATTGAGATCAGCTAATGCATTCAGCCTCTCTTCTTTCATCGTTGAACTTAAATAGCCTTTAACTCTCTTTAGTTTTAGTGTGGAGAAAGACCGTTCATTTGATTATCTGAACAATTTGTAGCTGGAGTATAGAGTACCAATTCTCAATGCTATTTCAATGTATGGATAGACTTCTACAAGGTTGTTGTTTCTTATATATATATATATATATTATATATATAAATACTACTTATTTTTAGAATTGTTTTTGGAAAAACACATTTTTGTTTTTATAAACAATTAACATAGCTTTGGAAATGAACACATTCTATAAATCGTTTTTCTATAAATTTTACAATGACTCAGCATTTTTTTAAAATTCAGCAGGTATTAGTTTTGACAAATGATAAACAAATTATACTTTGAAGTTACATTTTCATTTAAGTTTTCCATTTTTATTGATCACAATGAATTCCGTGAGAA
>VUJU01000347.1:76721-118219 GCA_009835225.1 Aphis craccivora | reverse complement strand
AAAACACATGAGACGACTGACGACGTCAGCTGTATGAATCCGGCTTAAGGCGATCATCGTGTTGTTCGCCGTTTAATACCTTAGGTCCTTTCATTACTATGTTGTTTTACGAACCCCGGTTTTGCTACTTATAAATTACAATAGGTATAGTTCACATTTTTTTTTTTACTTGGGTAATCCGTACACTGCTGCACGGTGCATGAGCCATAGCAACAATACTATAAGTCGTTATTCGCGCAGATTCCGAGCTGTCCTCCCAATACATAATTCGTATGCATACACTATATTGTACTCGGTATGCACAAAACACATATAATATATTAATATGTATATAATACAATAATAATAATATACGTATACCCACACAGTGCATGTGCACGGCTGAATGATTTATGTGTCGGAGCTACCGAATTTCCCGAGGTCACGCCCACCTTTGGCCGTGTATAATAATAATAATAATAATAATAATGTGATTATTATTCCTGGATATTATAATATATTGGCCGGCCGCGGCGCATCGTATCGGAACACTGCTGCAACACAGCCTCCTCCAGACCAGGAAAAAATAAAAACGAGAATAAAATTAAAACGCGAGAGACGGACCTGGTCGCGCGCGCATTCCGGACATTGTCGGGAACCGGTTGTGGCCGGCGGGTTTCTCCGGCGTATCTTATACATACTGTTGCAACGGCGATATTGCATAATCCGGACTTCCGACGGCGTCTACACCAACATGGATCGGGCGCGAACTCGGAATAATTCTGACCTATGCAACGGAAATAAATGAAAACAATGATCCGTAGCAGTGCAGGAAGAGAACCCTTGTCTGCCCATGTGTCATAATGTTGTCATCGAAGTCTTATAAATATTTAAAGTGCTATTAAATACTAATACGCTGATAGGTAGTCTAATGTGTAATTTTTTTTTCTGACGTTTTTAAAGTAGGGTTTACATTTCGTTAATTTTAATGAAACGCAGCATACATCTTCATAAGCATCAATGTTTTATTCCTCAGTGAAGATTTGGTCATATTCGTTGTGCGGTAAACGCAAGAAAACACGGTTTCATAACTTTATAATTTTATATGTATTGACTCGAGTATTAAGAGTACCATTATGAGAAAAGGGCCACTTTTATTCAGAACAAATCCCTTGTCTGAAAGCAAATTATTAACTTTCAATACCTATTTCATAATTGCCATACTTTATATCTTTATATAACATAGTAAATGCAGTCGTTACTTATTTTATTGAATCGAAAAATAATATGGTTAACTGCGGAAGATCGCCGAGAATCTCTGTTTGAAAAAGGTAGGACTTATATTATTGAGCACGCCAAAATGCCAGACAGAAATGGTCGTATACATAACGATGTTGTATTGTATATGATATATTAATGACATTGTTAACAGGTGATTGCTGGGATGATCTGTATGGGAACAACATCGATCGGTGACGGTAGACGCGGTAGGTAGGTATTCAGGCCGTGCGACAAGGTCGGCGAAATTTTTTAGCGCTTTTTCCCCTCGTAACGAGCATTTACCGTTACTTAAACGCCGCCACGTCGCGCGCGTCTCAATAACGGTTAACGACTCATGTGCAGACGCGCACGAGGAAGAAAGATTATACTATATGCATTTATTTTACAGGGTGATTCACTACGTAATAAGTATGCTACTCACCCCCATTTTCCAATAATGCATTCCAAATAATGCATTTTTTCAAAATTTTATTCTTAGAATTTTTAAATGTGCTTAAGACCACATTTCCCAAATCAATTATTATTTAACCTTAGCACACAAAGTTAAATAACTCAAAAAGTAAGTACTCCATATAGTTTTGATTTTGATGAGTTAAATATTTTGGAAAAAACTATTTTCTGAATAATTTTTAGTATTAAAAGAGTGTCTCATTTGAAAAATAGAAGTTCTTTAAATAGTACATCTGAAGTATAATATACATTAATCACTAAATTTCAATAATTTTAAAATATAATCCTTATATAAATACATTTTAATTCTCCAAAAAGCAAAAAGCAGGGTTTTAATTAGTTTATTATTAAAGGAAAAACATGCTTGCGATTCATCCTGTATACAAGATAAAGAGTTGACGTGCGGCAATATGTACATCGCATCGTTGATTGCTGTTATTATTATGATATAACGCGTACTCGTATGTTTTTAATAATATTGTTCCGTAATCCATGTACGCGGCACCGCATACGATATTTAAATATTATGAACGCGAAAATCGTTTAAACAATGCATCGACAGATCGAGTAAATTAAGGTGGTACATGCGACGAGTCTGCTGCAGCAGCAGTAGATATAGTCGCGTGTTCGTTATTGTTGTTGTCGTCGTCGTCACCCGCGACGTCCGATGATGATGTCCATTGTGTTCGGTTAGGTATATTATTATACATAGGGATATTGTGTATGCGCGCGCTTCCTACAAAAAATGTAATAATTATTATATAAAGAGTGCGTGTTAGAACATATTAAACACGCGCCCATGGAAAGTCATTAATTTGAGTCGTATTTAAATTTTAAATACCTGCTATTATATACAAACGGATCCGACAAGAAATACAGATAAATGCTGCGGTCCGGCGCAATCGTATAATATGTCTCTATTATAGATCTATAATCTCATGCAAATACAAGAACATATTATTACTTTATAATGGTATATTATTATGTCTAGTTTGTTCTACCACATCGAGTGGATATACATAGAGACATAAAATCGTATTTGAAGGGCTTCAAAGAGGATACACATTTTTTATTTGACGGTCCTGCAATTTTTCGTATACTATACACGGACGGAAGTATCGAGTACCAGTAATACATGATAACATTGTATACACAATATTATATAATATCTATATATTGGTCGAATTAGGTATAGGTATATAGTCGTATATTAGAGTCACAGTTGCGTTTCGATAAGCTTCCCTGACCGCCAGCCGTCTGTACATTAAACGCATAATACTGCACTTGTCTTGTAGAAAAGAATGAGTGCGCGTGCGAAAGAAACGATGAAAAAATAAAAAATGATTCAACCGGAAAAAAAACTGCTATCGAACAGTGCGAGCTATACCACGCGATCGGAAACGTACCAGGTACACGTTTATATTATGTTACCTACCTATACATTTATTTTCCATTCCCCAGCGTGCAGCCCGTACACAATCTGTTGTAGCTATTTACGCGAGTTTATTCTTTTTCGACATAATAATATGATATAAAGTTAGGGCGAAGAGTCTGCTTAAATTAATACTGTCTGTATATATTAAGAAATTCAAAAATTCAAAATATTAAACATATTATATCTGCACATTTAGAGATCGAAAACGCAGCTGCTAAAATGGATGTCAAAAAAAAATAAAATAAATAAATAATAGGTAATAAAACCATTAAAACCTATGATTCCTTATGGATTTCTGTTTTTCTGTCTTGGAAACTCGTGAAATACTTATGTTGCGTCGTGGGGAAGTTTTACTCTATTTGCGGCACTACCGTGGGTCGTTTGACGGCGGACAATGTAATAGTATTATATTATTATACTGTACACAACACAATAATAATGGTTTCAAGACGTGTATAAAATATAATTCGCAATAATTATTATTACATAATAGATCTGTGCCCGCGCAGCCGAATAGCAATCAATTGAACTACACACAGTAATATAAATTATTCAGACGTTCAGAGGTGTGCACACACGTATCTATTAGTGGTAATAACTGTATAAGCAATGAACTCGTAGTCGCGTAGTAATTACGTGTGTTTTTTTAGCGACGAAAAATTCGGGGAAATCACCATCATGTGCGCTAAAAAAACACCAACCGAGATTATTTTATACTATGCATTATACGACGAGATGTAAAAAGTGTATTATTATTTCATGTCGGTCAAATTGTGTACAACACATATTACAGAATTACACTATTGTATATTGCACGTTTTAAACCGTATGTGTCGTATTTATCTCGAGAGATTTGTTTTGTCTGAAAATAATATGCCAATACATTATACAATAAAATTTCCGAAAGATTCAATAAGATAGGATGGACACAATTTTCGAAGTCAGACTGTCGATTTTTGGAAATTTGTTCGACGCTTCAAACAAGACTAGTGTATATGCGTGTAAAGCGTTTAGTAGGAACGTGCCAAAAATATTGCTTTCTACAATGTAATAGCGCAGATGCTTTCAGTTCAAACTAAATTCAACAGGTATATTCTGGAATTATGTGAGTTTATTGTAATGTTGGGTAGCTACAATTCAGGTAACTCTGAGCGCGTAGGACGTTCCTCATACTATTTGTGTGTGGTAATTATAAAAGCTCGGCGAGAGACCTTTGACCACTACACACTGTGCGGGGGTGATGAAGGCAAGTGCTGCAAAACGATTTCGATATTTTTCCTTTCTTTTCGCGTACACGTTATATAACAATATTTATATTATATTATGGTATAATTATACATACGCGTACACACACATTACCACTGTGACACTTACACTGACCACATATTATAATGTCGTTACTAGTACTATAGACCATAAAACAGTCGCCAAATCGATTTATTGCTATTGCTATCAAACGAAATAGTGTACAATTTAATATTCGTTGCATAACGTCAAGTGTCGTTTAGTATAATATAAATGTGTGCCGTTTAACACTGTATTAAACGCCCGCGCGCAGCGTATAAAAAATTCCGTCACATTTTCACTTTCGCCTCGGACGACAACTGCAGTATTTTTTTAACGCCACCAACGACTGTCACTATATTTCCCGAATAAGAAGTTGGGAATTCCGTGAAATGTGCAACGTATATATTATTACAATATCGTAATATCGTGCTCTGCAGTCCGCGAGGCGTTTGAGTATGTTATATATTATTATATTTATTATCCTGTGCCTATGCGGTTTTATTTATTTATATTCGCGACCGACGGACTTATCTCGCGCTATAGTTACCGGGTCTATGGTATGCGTAACATACACGTATGTTATATTGAAACACATATACACACGCGCGCAACACATGTGTTGGTGCATTGGCAATGAAAACCGGTTGTTTTGTGGCCGTGAACCGGTGTCGCCGGCCGAGGAATTTTTGCACTTGTCCGACCTAACCTGCGCGAGCGCAGCGGAGCACCATAGTTCGACCGCGGCGCACACACTGTATAAAATATAATATAATATAATATAAGACTCGAGACGATATTTAACCCGATTGCGCTTTGAGCGCGAATTCATTAAATCCTAGTAATACGTATAACGCCTTCCCTCAGTATACCTACTTTTCGCCCCGAGTTAATCTGCGGTATTATATATATTATGTATTATTTTCGTACGCGGCAATTATAATTATTATATCAGATGTTATAGGTATATAATGGTAATAACACGGTTCGTCGTCTCGTTCTCGTCAGTGTAATATTATAATACGTAACAAACTAAATTTTTTTTCAGAAAAAAAAAAAAAAAATTGACAAACGCGCGACATTAACTCACACTCGCACACACACGCTGTGCGCCGACGCTCGAACCGGTATTGCCGGTCAAATCGTTTTGACAAGCGGAATTTTAACGAGAGTCTGATGATAATTGAGAACAGCGCGCCCACGCAACCGACCGTGTAATGGATACGATTACGGCGGCGAACGAGGGTTTTGCAACCAGTGCAAATGGACCAAGCCATTAGGGCGGGCAGCGGACATGATGTATCAGCGGCGGGCGGCGGCAACTACAGCACCACTTCAACTACATATTACAAACGCAGAGCCGCGACAACGCGTTAAGAATCGTCGCGAATCCGTTCGGCTTCCATATTATTATGTATGTTAAAATAGTATCATAATTATTATTAAACGTGGCATTAAACCTGCAGCTATAATATATCGTGTCGATTACGTAACGTCTGTAATGAAGTTAGCGTTTATATAGCAGTACAAGCTTATATGGATTGCTCGCACAAGTCAAACACATGGAAATAACATAATGACACTTGTTTTGACGAGTTTACATTGTTTTAAAGTTTTGCGAAAATTAAAAACGACTTAGATACATATAGGTACTATAACCGTCGATAAAACTTTCGATTGCGTGGTCAGAATAAGTATCATCAAATTTCTCGGAAAATGCTACAGAGATGTATGTATTCATAGTAAATAATAGGCAAAGTATAACTGTTTCGGATGGCTTTTGACGTTGGAATTTCGCGTGCTCCCTCGCTCACCGCCCCCAACCATCCACCAGCACCACCACCCAAAAACGACAGAGTCGAAATCGTCTCGACTCTATATAAGTACATATACGCAGGAAACACGTCTTGTCGTCGGCTATATGAATGAAGTATTAGTCCCCAAACAAACGGATCGTGTGAAAGTGCGTGCACATTATTATTATTATTATTATTATTATCATCATCTTGACGCGTATTCATGTATAGGTTAGCAGCACCGCAGCACACTGCAGCTATTATAACACGGCCGAAACTCGGGTATAATATGTGGGTCATAGCGCGCGGCCTGTATCGCGCGGCTCGTTCCGGGATCGATCGTGATCGAAAATTCGAAACAAAGATCGATTATTATTATAAGACATATTGTTTCGAGAGAGTGACACACGCCGTTCGGGATTAACACGAGCTTTATTATTGTTGTATATCAAATATGTACGCCGCGTGGTATTGCTCCGGTTTCTTTTTCTTTTATCTATGTTTATTCATCTTCACTGGCCCGGTGATGCAGTGTGTGCAAGTCTCGATTACTGCATGTATAGAGAGCAACGCGCAGCAAATTGTTATAAATTACCTATAATTAAAAAGAAGTAACATATTATATAGTATTATTTTTATTAAACGGGCAAGCGGGTGTGTACCCTACACCTGCTGCAGCACATAATAATAATAATATTATATTATACTTTGCCCAGTCAATTAAACGTCGATTCGACGACGGCCTTGGACAACTCGCTGCGTGTGACACGCGCGCCATCAGACAACATACAACATGCGCACATAACATAAGATAAAGACCCGAATACCCGACAGTTCGGCGTGAGGCTGACGGCTGTACCGGCGGAACCTTGATGGAATTTAATTAATGAAATTTCGGGCGCGAATACAGACGACAGCGGCGGCGGCGGCGAAGGGGATGTCACGACGAGTTTTTTTTTTAGTTTTTAGTTTTATACGACGACCGACCGACTACTCGAGCGTTTATACGAAGCAAAGATTTCTGGCCCCGATATATCGCGGTGGTGTCGGTCACCGCGTCGAAGATGAGGTCACGACGGGGTTCGTTTTTGTTCACAATATGTTATTGCGATAATAATATTATATTTAAAATGTGGCCGAGCGAGAGAAAATAATATTATAAAATATAACGATTCGATTGGAAAGGCGATAACGACTGCGGCATGGAATACAATATCAGTATACAGCAATGTAATATTATAATAATCTTGACTACTGGCGGACCAATTGCGCGTAGCAGTTATACATATTATGGTATAATATAATATGCGACTATGCGAGTACAACATAGCCGCACAGCAAAGTATTTTACTGAATGTATTTCATACCGTACGACGGTTTGAAAATATAAAAGAATGATTGAGTCGCATTCGATAAATCCATAATTTTGAATGAACTACGGCAATTGTCACAGTAAATATAAATACAACATAATATAATACAAGTAAGATATTATGCGCCGATAACTTACTGATCGTTAGACCTACGTGTACCTAATGTGTCCCAATGTCAAGTATACAATGGAGCAATAGTATAACATATATACTGTAAAGATAAATGCGAGCATGTACATAGGAACCTGTAAACACACGTTCGACACTAGTGACTTTTGTATGGCCTACAACAGTTGAGAGATTTCCTCGGCTATTCTGGGAATTGAAAAGAATGAGCCACAACGGAAAAAAAAACGTGCGACTTGACACGGTAAAATAAAATCACGAGAATCGTCTTCTATGCTCACGTCAAACGTTATTTGTAATAAACACTAATAACATATAATAATAGTATATAATGGCATCGTGTTATGCTATATTGTTTTTAAATCGTATAATTAAACAAAAATTGCAGTAATAATTATTGTCGTGTACCTCCACGATTACTATAAAATATCTTTAACATTATTAGTCGAATTTCGTTATTTTCAGTTTTTTTTTTCTAGTAGGTATCTACCGATAATGTGACCATCATATAACATTATGACGTGTTTGTACATTGCTACGTAACTTCAGCAAAATACGAAACGAAATATCGAATTAATATCTGTAGTGTTATCCACACTCGGACATAGGTAAATAATTAATGATATTATTCAAACACGCAAATATACCATAATTTCTTCTCGCGTTTACGATTTAACATTTTATCTATGTATATATATATATCTATATACGGACGTTTTTGTACGTCATAAAACATTTGTACGCTAATCGTTTACACGGGTGATTGCGAAAACAAGAAAAACTCATTTTTCTACCACCAACTGTTAACCGAGTTCTAAAACATACAATCGCAGGCTAATTTTTATAAAAACCGGCAGTATAAGCAGCTGAAATGCGAAATACTTGTGATAATAATATTATAATATTATATATTCGTATTATAATGAGTAATATGCCAAACGAAATCGGTTCACCGCACAGTCTATAGCGGTCGACCGTCGCAATTTTAACGTGCAGGACTGCTTAATAAATTATTATATATAAAATATAATACAAATATTTTGTTATGCGAGATATTATAGTATCGTAATACAAGTGTGGTGTATATGTACATATTTAATGGATACCAATATAAATGTAAATTAGGAAAACAAACATCCACTGCAATATTCAATGGAAAAATATTGATATCCACAGTTCGATGTAATAGTCAAGGATATAAGGTATTTTTTTTTTTATATACGCATATAATATAGTAATATACAGAATGGTTATATATCTTCTTTATTATTTTTTCGCAATTATAGCCACTAACCGAGCTACAGGTTGACAACTTGCCTATCCGCGTTTTATGTGTTTATACCTGGTTATTACTCGTTAATATTATTATAATATTATAATCCGGGTAATGGGAACCGCTGGACGTAAAAACGACCACCAGGCAGTCACCGGAATTAATAAAATAAAATATAATATAATATGATTATTTGCAGTTCACAATGTACACGCGCACCTGAGCAAAATAAATACAAGTATTATCCCCTATCAACGTTCACCGGCGTATGCATCATACACAGCTAATATATAGTATAAGCGGAACGTCGATCTCCGTTTACAACGAAATTTATTAAACCATGTTTTGTATTGTTCGTATAAAATATAAACACGTTGTGGCTATATTATGCTTTACCGAACAAATATAATTCGTAAACAATTTAAGAATGCGTCTTATGTATCATGTGACCGGAGGAGGGCTGCAGAAAGAAAACCGCAAAAGTCGGGGTAAAATGAAAATTATTGTTTATGTTATTGTTATCGATCTTAAGAACAATATTCGTTATAGCTAATATGCACCTGCGGAATTTGGCCGATTTCCGGCCACTAATCATCGAACGACGTTTATTGTTCATTATTATATGAGGGTAAATAACAAATATTCACAAATTCTTCACGTGACGGTATCAATTGACGCAAACTACAATAAATAATGTTCAAATACAAATGTGTTGGATCTTGGATACTGCGATCGGTATAAAAAACGGTCAGGTCTGGGTCAAGCCGTAGCGCATAACATAGTTTATAACATAAATCATCGGTATTATTAAAATATAGGTAATATTACGTTATTATTTACGTATTTTTTTATTGTTAAAAGACCTTAACGCCGTACGTCACGCGAATAGGTCAAATCATTTTCTGTTTTGACAATATTTGAATTTCTAAATACGTAATCGCACACGGGTATTTATCATTATGGCGAATCGAAATGCAGTATTTGGATGCCTATAGTCATATTGTTTGCTCAGTATACGTGTGGGAGGGGGTATGGAGCGGCAGCCACAGGTGTCCGTTAGCATCGGACAGGCCAAGAGAGACATGGCGGTAGATATATATTATGAACAATAATATAAATAATATATATATATATATAGGTATATACGAACAATCAGTTACAACTTACATTATTACATGGGTTCATTATCTTAAGTACATATTTATATATAGATATTTTATGCGGTGACGTAGACACATTTTTCAGAACCGATCAAGCGACTGAGGCCAGTCGGTCCGCCGAAAGTTGTGCAACACTTCTCTGCAGCGACGAAAATAATATAAAATCATATATATAATATATACAATAAATATAATATATATAGTTACTAGATACAAGCGCAACACTATAGTGTACGGGACACGTGTAACTCTATTCGTGTTATATGATTAATATTATTACAATAACGGTGCAAGCAGCGTCGCATACAATATAATAATATTTTCAACTATAAGGTCTGTGGGGCGTTTTCCAAAGTTTTTCAGACCTAACAGCGCTCGAGGCCGGCGACCACGTAATACGTCTTTAGAATATTTTCGAGAGAAATTCGTCAAAAAACGCGTATTGTTTTCATCGAAAATGACTATAATGATAATGTATTATACGTATATTATTGTATTGTGTTTTATATTATTATTATTAACATCATCGCCGTAGTTGTTAAAATATTAACACATTATCGTATAGCTAGCGGCGGCGGGCCGGCGTCGCGGGTAGGTTATGACGCGCGTAAATTTAGATTTTCAATATAAATATGTATAACAATAGGTTCTAAATACAATATAATACATAACAATAATTATATATATTATAAATAGTGACCGCGAAAAACAAAAACGACGATTTACCTACATATAATGTAGATATAAATTTTAAATAAATGATCCCACATTCAACGTATACCAATAATTTTAAATAAATTAAAAAAAAATGCATTCATATTATAATATAACACTTATAAAATTAATTAAAATAAGGACTAAAATTCGAAGAAAAAAAAGGCAATCAGAAATGGCTATTTAGCATCCCGACCACTTGTTGTACAATGTACTTTTGATTTCCTGTCGGCCGTTTTTAATTACATTTACTTTTCACACGTATATATTCTGAATGACTGTATATGTAAATAGAGATATAGATTATATATTATATGAGTATACGAGAGCTTGTAAATCTTCATATATATATGCGTTGTAGGTAAAAATACAAATATTATCCTGCAGACATGACGAGTATATACTATATAGTATATACATAAATCAGTCACAGTCGCGAGCGGGCAAACAAACTTTCGATCGCGTGCGGCGATCGAACGATTGTACACTATAGCAAATGATTACAACCGTCAAAATCACAGTGTTATAAGAAAAAATACCGATCGAAAACTATGTGTACCACCTATACATATCAAATCGACGATTACTTCCCTATAGTCTCCTTGCGCAAAAGTGGCACGTCGAAAGTCATTTCGTCCGTCCAAACACACACACACACACGTACGCAAGCGCAAATACACATACACAGACGGATATAATTATTACGATATCACCGAGCAGGCTTATACCAATAATATAATATTATTATTATGGATTTTTCTCATTTTTTTTTTTCGCGCCGTCTTATCACGCAGTGTGTCAGTGGTGCAAACCGCGGGACGGCGTGCACTTTGCGCGGGCGACTCCTCTTCCTGCGAGCACAGTCACACATCCTCCCACGTATACACACAACGTAAATTATACCACAATTACGCCTGCGCGGGTGCTTGCGTGTGCATGTGGAGGGGGGGAGGAGTCGGACATCGCGTTGATCATCGCGGCCGCGGATCACGATCTCCGGACAATCTCGGCGACCTGAAATCGCTGTGTATATTGTAAATAACAACCAGCACACTAACCTATAATATCGAGTGTACATAGGTACCGCGAGCATAATGGGCGTACCACGATAATTATTACGCTGGCAGTGCTCTACTGTTCTATATTATATTATATATACATAAAACATTCACCAGAGGTACTTAGATATATAATATTATATTCCAATACAGGATGTTGCGTCCCTGCTCAAATCCTCGAAAATTGTATCACTGTAACAATTAGTACAATGGTCAATGATACGACGACGGTGTAAGCTATAATGGTGATTTACAAACAACGTATATTTTAGTAAAAATGATACTAATAGTTATACAAAATTGTTCAAAAGCCATGCCACTATTTCGGGAGACGTGGAGTTTTGCTGAAAATAATTAAATGAACATTTGCAAGAATTGGAGAGGATTTGTATCGTTTTAGGTCAACTACGTGTCAATTATTTATATATACAAAGTTTATGTCGACACCTGCAGCAGGCAACAGATTTCACCGAAATTGTTTTACCATATTATTATTATTATTATTATTATTTATTTTTTATCATTTAGCTTCGTCCAAAATCTACGTGTTCGCGTCTCGCGGTGTGTTTAGGAGCGACAAATTAGCAATTCCATTGCCACAGCTGCAGCTAATGCAAATGCTCGATTTTCGAACGTGTCGGTCAATATTACGTTCGTTGTAGTTTGCGCATAACAATTAAACGAGTACACCAATTGCTCTTTCAAAATTTGTTGTTTAGATGTGTTAGTAATATGATCGCGAACGAAAAACAAACGTCCACGGTAATTGAAAGACGGACAAAAGGAGTACCGCGGAAGAAAATATGTGCGAATCGCGAGCGCGCGTAACCCCGAGACCGATAAGTCAGAAAAACCACGCCACTAATAATTTTCGAATTAAAAAATCGTGACATCACATGCGCGCCGTTCTCATACCTATTATAATGCTGTATCGGAATAACATTGTTAAATATTCCAGTAACCTAGGATCGTGTTTAATATCTGTTAATAATATCATAATATATTAGGTGTAATTATAAATTATAATAGTATTTATAACCGTATCCGCGTTGGGTTGTTAAATACCGTGCGCACAACTATTCGTTAACATCATTACAATCAAAATAATGCGAAATAAATTTATATGAAAAGTATAAAAACTATCTTTTTATCGTACTCCTCGCTAACGAATTATCGACTGATAACAATTTCAACGTGATAATATATAATTGCATTAGGTTTTATTGTTAATTTATGTATATACATGACATTTTTGGTATAGGTATTTTTATTTGAAAATAAAAAGGAAATAAATCAATCAACATCATATTAAAATGAGATGGAAAAATAAAAAAAAAGGACTTTTTAAAGTAGTTTAAGAAATGTAAAAATACCTAAGTGTATCTAAAACTATGTGCAATTCTTAACGATTTTTTAATAAACTTAAGAAATACGTTAACGAGTGTAGCCAGTTAATAAATAGATCCCTCCCTAACTCTGTGTAAATGGTTTGCTTACAAATAAATTCACGTCTGCAGATGCAAACATGCTGTTATATATAATATAGATTTTATAATGTTCTGTATTTTATTTAGCTACCTACGTCGATCGTAGGACATAAAAATAATGATAACACTTTTTTTTCGTTCAAACTAAATTATAGCACAATAATAATATTATCACAGTCGTTAACGCCGGCAATCGCTAAATGAACTCTATAAACATAATATTGCAGATATACGTTACTACGTTAGTATAATATGGGTGCGCGACCCGCGACACACACGGTATAGTGATTTATATTTAATACGCTCTTAAAACTTAAACTAAAATTGCGACGGACGGACACGCTTAATATAATTTTATATTATATTATGTATGTATGATATACCTTTACTTACATTGCATATAATATAGATAAACTCGCACTCCGCGATTTTATTACACGCGTTGTATTCTTTAATGACCATCGCGCAAACAATGGAAACAACAGTTATTATGTCATCCAGCCCCCGCCGCGGTAACGGATCGTTTAAGATGTATACAATATTATTATAATGTATAATTTATATATACTTACCTACAAGTGGAAGGTATACAGTATACACCTATATACATATATTATCTACGTAGGTATACATTACGGTACAATTTACTATAATTTATTATCGTATATTATGTAGATATACTATATAGGTACGTGTGCTGTAGAACGCTGTGCCCACGCGTCAAATCATAAGCATTTTCGTATTTTATTTTTATTTCAAAAGTCATAGCGAGTTTAGGTTTAGGACGTTTAGGTATATATTATGAGGCGTGAGGTCGAATATTATCGAATATAAATATATACGCTTAGGCGGCTCCTCGACTCAAATTCGCAGACTTGGTCATACACCATCTGTTGTGTGTATAAAGTTAGGCAATAGGTCAGGTTACCTCTGCATGCAGCAGTAATATGCGCGACATCAGCAAATTTCTCATGATATTCAACTAATTCTTAAACTTAGATCAACTAATTACTATTTATTGTGATGAGCACGTTTAGCTGTAAGTTAATTTTTTTTTATTATTCTAGCAAGCAAATCAACTTATGTGAGAAATGTTAAATTACATTTTTAAAAGTATTAATTTAATTTAAATATTTTTTAATTTTGGATTGTTTATTTTCACAGGTATGAAGGTAAGTCTGAAGCACGGTACGTTACTGATTATTATTATAATATTATAATACTTCCATGTATCAGGTACTGACCCGTGTGTTTCGTTGCAAATATCATAAGTACGCGAGTACGTGTTGTGATATTATTCACAACTAAACAGTTTTTTGAGTTTTTTAAATACACGCATTAAAAATACAAAACAATCGCAATCGCATATATACCTAAATACGGTAGACTATGCAAAATATTGTATGGCGTTCCGACTAAGGATATAAATGGAAATCACACGTTTATAATTGCGACGAACGTGCGAAAAATGACGTTTGTGTGACATTAACTTATATAGAGTATGTACTATGTAGTGATCGCTGTGCAAAGCACTACGATCGGTTACCATTAACCATAATAATTATTCAAATGATAGCACGTTCTGCAATGTGAGCTTGTTGCATTGTTGAGAAAGATATAGGCGTGAAACATGCAGAACACCTATACTTTTGAATAATGATAAATAAAACATTTTTTTACTATAATATAATAAAATAAAGTGATCATAATATATTTAAACTCTACTAGAACTTGGGAAGATTAAGACATAGGTACTCGCAACAATGTGGCGATACCAAAATCCAATACGAGCAATAGTGTTACATTTAGAGGGTAATAGCCAGTCAAGTATACCTACTGTACGTCTGTATAGGTAGTTAGTATAAGCTAGTGTAACGTGGTCGGGGATGACCAGTTAAATATAGGATATTCAGGGAAGAAGTTAGTTTCTTATGAATATTATATAACCGTAGCTCGGGAGCATAAATGGTACTTAGGATACAAATAAATGTGGAATGATCCAAATACTTATTAATATATAAAGTATTAAAGTTTATTCTTGCCTACTAAGAACGTATACAAGCTGTCTTGGAGTTCGTGTGCGCGTGATGTTAATCGCGGGGAACTGCCTGTCTCTTACATATTCATATTTAGCCGTAGATTTACAATAATTAAACATATAATATTGTCTATTGGCTTATTATTCTAGTATTAAGTTATTTCAATATCGACTCTCCACTGCTGACTGGTACAGTTTCCATCCCGTAGTGAAAATAACATATTTATAAACCTTTATTAATGATTTCAACACGTACCCCATTTATTAAAAATGGTATATTAAAATAATAATATATTAACTATTCGTATATTTTTGGGTTTACTAAATAATATATATTATTAAAGTAATAATTGCAAACAAAAAAGGTCTGAAAGCCGTTTAAGATTGCGGTTTTTTTTTCATTCCGTCTTAGTTTTAATTGAATTTCACATGAAAATAAGCGTACAACGAACTTTTAGCGGCTATATTACAGCAAGAATAAGCATACGAAGACGCTCAATTACATACGGTATATTATAATGTATACATACATACATACATATATATAACTGATTAGTGTATTACGTATTTACGTCGTTGGACAACACGGAAGACACTTACTATATATAGTATATACCACACAAAAACGTCGAGTCTGTGGAAGTTTTTAAAAAATGTTGTTTTTGCATGATTTATAATATTTTATGTTTGAAATAAACGTATAATTATATGTATATAATATAATATATGGTGCGGGCGTCTGTGTCTCATGCACAGAAAGAAAAAGTAAAAACAACAACAAAATCACGTAGTATATAGTATTAGGTCGATAGTTGTGTACGTTTTCCGTGTAGTACATATTAAACAGCTGATATAATACATAATATTATAGATATTTTTCGGTTGGCTGCAGTTTCACAGTGAGTGGGCGAATATAAGCTATACGACTGAAGCTGAACTGGCGTTTAGCGGTTGTTGCATAAAACTGACAGATCGAAAACCGAGATGCGCGCGCACCGAACGTAGAATATAAGTCACGAATCCTCCTCTTTGATACACACGTATATTATAAATATCTACCTTCTAAATAACAATAATAATAATGATAAATAACGACAACGGTACGATTATGATATTATTATTATTATTATTATATCGTCATAACTCGACTAATTGGGTCGAAATACTTTATTCACTCGCTTTCGCGTCACGACAACATATATCGCGAGTGCGCACGTGGGGAACGATAGGTAATATATTATACGCATTGCACAACGGGGTTTGATATATATAAATATAAAGGTAATATTGTAATATTATTATAATATGTTGTTCTTGTCAAGACGTACACGCTCGTCGCTCGCGTTTAAATCCGAAAACCTGACCGAAATGAAAAACTGTATAATAGTTAAAATAGTAGGTATACCCAAGCCGTGGAGATAGTCGTCGAAGCGAATCGGTAGAATTTAGTGCTAAACGATACAATTAATTAAATTTTAAAATAAAAAAAATAATTCGCCAGTCGCAGCTTATGGAATGAGAGGAAATAGCAGTAAGGATTTGAATATTTTTTAAGGCTTTAAAAACATAAATGTCATGGTTCATTAATCATGAGTCACCGTGGAAAAAAATTGTTTTTTTTTTAAATTATTTTTGATAGTGAAATAAATTAGGTTTTCATTTATTTTCATTTAATTTTTAGTTTTATCTTATCTTCAATTTCCTTAATTCTTTAAATGATCCTCTAAAAATATTAATGGATATTACTTGTCTTATAAGGTATAATCGAATCGCAAACTATGTATATTGAAATAAATTAAACGCTTCGTCAACATTTGAGAAACCAGCTATTGGTCTACAGGTATACTTATTTCGTTTGAAAAAAAGCTTACCATATATAGTACCTACCTACATAATAATAATATTATTATTATTATCATTACTTGTATAACATCGTGTAATAAATATACGCGCAGATTGTGGTGATATTCCGAACAATAACATTTATCGAATCAAAAGCAAATAGTGAAATCCATTCAAGTACGAACAACGAGTATTTGTTCACTCAATCCGTCATAATAATATATAACACGCGCATTAAAACGTAAAAAAAATAACATTTTCGAGTAGAACACGTTTACCACAGTTATAGTAGCCGTTTATAATACAATAACACACATGAATAGGTACATAATATTAAAATTATTTGAGTACACAATGACGCGCGTAATATTACAACTACAACACTGATAACTGAAGCGTTTTCGTCATTTGCGCAAAATTAACATGGCCCAGTCATACTACAGGTATCTAATGGCTAATATAATACATACCACACGTAACGCAATATATACCTGTCATATACTCATATTACTATGCAGGATTTTGCAAAGAACTTCCCGGAACTTGGTTCGTTTCACAGCGACTTTCGAGGATACAAAAATAACTCATAAAATGCCGACTCCGCACATGCACTTCTTACTGTGTGCACGTACAGGAAATTTTACATTTTATGTACCGTAAACGTTCAATCCTACGCCTGGTTGTAAAGCCCGAGAAGAAAACTATGAACTTGTGAAAAACAACATAATAATATTATAATATAATATATGCGACGGACGTGACGACAGAGGCGGACTCGAGAAGATTTTAATATCAGAATTCTAAAATATTAAACACAATATTATATAACTTGCTTCGACCCACCCTCATATTATGGAGACGCCATCTTACAAACATTTATATATAATAGTAAATATTAATAGTGAATTTGCGTGCTACAAAACGTTCAATAGGTATATCAACAAAATAAACCTACATGACTACATGGAGTTCTGAATAATATTATTCTTACCTTTGAATTTTATAATTGGTCAGTTTTCATTCTTAAATATTAAATTAACAGGTTAAAACGGATTCTCCTGAACGTAAATTGTAAATGTTATGCGCTACCATAAGCGGAGACAACACGACGACCTCCCTAATATTTCGGCGGTGTGTCATAAACGAGACGCGCCGGTTTTTATGCATAGACGATTACGCGCGAGTAATAACGAGTCTACTATATAGTACGACACATTCGTAGGTATATATACAATATTATTACAATTTATAAATATTGTTAATCGATATTGCATTGGATTTCGCTCTCAGAGAGATCAGTTGTGATATTATTATTATATCATCGCAATGATATTATATTACAGTATACAGAAGCTATCGTGCACGATTTTACGGTCAAACGATTCCGAACGTACGGAATATAATTCGATTAAATCACAAAAACCCGCACCTGACATATTGTCATTATTATTATTTTTATTATTATTGCAGTCTACGTGTGCGCGTTTTCTGTCGGGTACCTATTTTTTTTTTTTACAGCGAACACCTATATAATACAACACTTATGACAATATTATTATATGAGTCACTAGCGTGATATGCACTGCTCTGTTGTAGGTCTGACGATGATAATAAATATAGTATGGCAGTCGATCGACCACGCGAAACACCATAATGGAAACAATCATGTACGTATAATAAGTAATCCCGTAACAATAATGTAATTTAATTGAAATCGGTAAGTATCCAATTCGAGTGCTATGGGATACCATTCAGAACACGTGCCACAAATAGGAATTCATTGACTCCGCAATCCGTCGCGGTATAACGACAGCAAGACGCATACTCGACAAATATATTATTATTATGGCCTACCTATTTAATAATGAATCACATTACATTGCGCGTAACGATATTATAATATTATACATTATTACAGTGAGTCGAGAACATATTACACAAAACCTTATTACGTTTTAATATACCTAAACCTGCGCAGTGTACACTGTACAGGAACCTCTGCTGGTATATATAATATTATAATAAAATAATCTCGAGAGTTAATTAATAACGTTGAAGAAGTAAAGTGGACGGACGCGCGCAAAGGGTCGTGAGAGAAACGACTGCGGGTGGTGGGAAAAAAATGAAAAAAAAAACTGTAATAACAAAATCGGCCCCCGGAGGTACGCCTACCCGTGCGTGTGTAGACCATGAATAAGTAAGTTCGGCGATTAAAATAATATCGTCGTTATAATATTATTATTCCGATACATATATAAAATACTATTATATACGCGTATATTAAAAATATATACCAGCCGCGGGAGCCCGTCGTCGGTAGGTCGTCCATGCGCGAAATGCCGCGGAGAAGACCGGTCACGAGCGTCGCCGTAATAATATTAAAATATATCGCGCGAGAGAACTGTAGATGGATAATACACTGCTATATTAATAGTGTTGTTGTATCATAATATATAAAGTATAGGTAGGTAGGTACTACAACACCACAAACGATATTATTCAGACGCTACCAACATCCCTACCCCCACGCGAAACGAAATCGTTACGATGTATTATAAATTATTATATTAAAGTTACGCGCGCCGCAGATCGACGTTTGATTTTTAGATTTATTTTCATTCACATTTTAAATATAATTTATGCGTTCAACAACGTTAAGTAGTTAGACGCGCGTTTTTTTTTTAACCAACTTTAATTTCGAAACATTAGCCAATAACGCGATCGCGAGATAACATTAATACGGTAGGTACGCCGTATAATTTTATAAGATAATATTATATATTATAATATTTTATTATGCGCTGCACGTGCGGTGGCCGTACATGTTTTCGAGGGATTTGAATACATACACTGCGGTGTGCAGCTCACGATGATTGTTATTATAGTTACAATTTAATGTTTACGCATAAATATGTATAAAAAATAAAATTACCCGCCAGCGTTTACAGTAGACCCCGACCACTGTATCGAATGTCTTTCCTCTCCTTTAGAGAGCTCCCTCGGGTGTCGGAGACTATAATAATTATAATATTATTATCGTCTCATGTCGATCGAATGATAAAATATATACTTATTGCGTGTGTATCGAACGTATACTAACGTATGGAAAAACACACGCAGCTTTTTCTTAATATTATAATATTATATTAACCTAAAAAATCATACCATAAAAAATTATAAGATTTTGAAGGCGCCAGATAAACTCGATCATCGACATTCAACCCGTAACGTTGGAAGAGTGATTTATGCGTAGATAGACGAGCGGAATTTTTAATTCAAGTCCATTACTCGACACCACAACCGCTGCAATAAGTGCGCTTATAGATTTACATTTTACACCTAACATGATATACTCGGCACATCACCGCCACCGCCATCATAATGAAATTAACGGTACAACATACTATATAATGCAATTGTTAAATGGAAATAGAATTATAAAAACATGTAAAAAATTCTTTAACTTAAAGCTATTATCGAAAAAGAAACAAAATATCAAATAAATTTTCACTATTCAAACGTTAAATTTTAGTAATGGAGGACTTATTTAGAACAAAACAACGATTACTATATGTGGTAATAATAAGCGATTTTGGTGTCTAATAGTGATTGAAAACATCTTGGATACTTTAAAATCGATCACCCAAAAACACAGGTCAGATTGATAAATCCATTAAATAGTTTTTATACAAAATAATACAAAATCGATTTAATTGAGCCTTATATTTATACTTAGAGGAGATGTTCTAATATGGTTCTTAACACAAAATACGGATATGCTAGATGTATTTAATTTAAAAGAAATTATTCTTATAATTTCTTTGAACTTAGTACATTTTGTCAATTAAACCAGATTAATTTTTCCAATTATGTAGAAATAGTGAGAGCTAATAACTGTATTTGGTGTGAACTTGATCTTATCAAAACAACATTATGGAGCAATTAAAATATAATTTATATTTTTTTAACTGATCACAAAACGTTCCACGCCGTAACGGCCGAGTACGTTTCGGAGTATTATGCCCCCAACAGCCAATGATGGAGTGGCGCGCGCGAGAGCGAAACCGCGTGGATAATTAATATCACATGATGCGCAATGTTATTATCGTAATAACGTGCACGCGCAACAGCTTGTAGGTATAGCTTGCCAATTAGCGAGATAATATTTTCAGAACACCACAAAACGAAACGAATTAAATAGTAAACACGAGTACTTTTGGTTTCCATGATATATTTTATGCATAATAATAGTATAATATATGTGTTCCTAAGTAAAACATGGGTTCGTCCGTCCGCAAATTTTCACTTTCTTTTTTTTTTTTACATACGATAACAATAAATAAATGTCACGGGTCCGTCCGACGCCACTCACTATGCCGAGAAGAGCACCGTGGCAGTAGAATTAATAACTAACAGCGTATAGCTATCAAGATGGGAGCTCCGACGATCGCTTTCTTTCTGTTTGCGTGTAAAATAGTGTATAATAGTAATAACGCGCAAAGAGTGCAAAAATACTCTGCGGGCGGACGTTGCAGTATAATAATATAATAATGTGTAATGCGTGCACTGTCGCCATCGTCTTCGTCGTTGTCGGTGCACTGTGCAGTATTATAATGTACTATGCACATGACGTGCATTGTGTTGTCGAAAAATAAAACCCACTATGGCAGATGTATTTTCTCACGAGTCCGTCGTTTTTATTATGTGCGTATCTCAGCTTAGCACCTATCATACAAGGTGATTCAATTATAAGTAAACATCACCCGATCACCCAGTTTTTCGTAAAATTATTGACACTTTTTGGAAATATTTATTATTTACCTATTTTGAATTTTATTACAAATTATGCATTTTTACAACTTATTAACGCTAATAATTTTTAAAAAATTGTTTTTTTTTTTTTTTATATTGTTAAGTAATAACAGCATTTGTTAGCATTCACTATTGTGTTGTATTTTCTGCCTATACTTATGAATTATGATATTATAATCAAGTTAAAAATCAATTAACGCTACGAATATTCAAAAATGTGATAAAATAAAAACAATGTTCGACAACCCCAGTGTTCATACATAAAATATATTGCATAAATATATATATTATACATATACATACACATATTATATATATTTATGAGAGAGAGAGTAAGTAAGTAATAAGAACGTACAGCAGCGATAAGCGTTGATACGCTGCCTCATTGCAATATCATAATAACAGCAAATAATAGCATGAACGCTGTTCTGCGCGAGCTCGAACAATTGATCACTCGATCGGTCGGTGCAACCGGAACGACCCGAAATCGTGATCAACTGACGACAATAGCACCAAACTACAACAAAATAATATATTATACGACGTGAGAAACGGTCGATATACCTACACAGGGCATCAGCTACTGCACAACTACTACCGCGGTCGTGACAGCCGGCCCACCAGATATAATATTATAAACATACATGTATAAAATAAAGTCATATTGTGTGAAAATTATCGTCTGCTAAAGCTCACCCGAATATTATTATAAATAAGTACACTTATCACAGTAGAACGTTTGGTGCAGTCCAATGACTTAGTGATTTAAAATCCAGCAATTTCATGGATCTAAAAGTCAAAGACTCGAGTCACCGTGGAAGTCGGTCATAGTTGAGGAATCCTCTATCCGAAACTACGCGACCATAACACATGCGAACCCATCATTAGAATACCACGGATTTCTATATTATAATACTTCCATACCTATAATGTATTATAATGTAGTAATAGGACTGACGGCTTCTCGGCCATGACATTCACACGGGAGAAAACTCCACAGGTACAAATCTGTATTAATAACTGAGAAACTACCGCGTCTGTGGGTCACAGAGTTCGCAAAATATGTATACTGGACCTATTCACGTGCGATATTATTAGAGATATTATTCATTGTTAGGTGAACTCGGCGACCTAACGGCGTACACCCACACACCTGTCGCTGCATCCCGTAGTACTCGGAATATAATACATGACAACAAATGCGAACGACAACCCGGACAATCGCATAATATGTATTGCTTGTCAACGAGTATAATATTATTGTACCAAATACGTTTTTGTGGAAAGATTCATACCAAACAGCGTTGTTTTTACTATTAAAATTCATCACGGCCAGGCCCGAGGTTCGGGGCCATAAAAAAAAAATCTACGTTCGAAGGGTAGTGTACCTGCAGTCCGTGTAAATAATATTATATAGTGCACACGACCTCCGCCATAGTTGTTGATTCATGGCTAGTGTGAAGTTGTTTTAGACACTAAAATTCGCTGTACCACTCGAAAACGTCCTGTCACAAGTGTACACGACGATTCCATTGTCGGATGAAGTTTTTTTTCACCGTCGTAGCCTGTTTCTCGGGAGGACAGAGAAGCGCAGTACATAAATATATATAATATTTATATGGTGGCTACGAGTTCGATATTACATTATACGTTGGTTTTGCATGGATGGCGCCTCGTACAGTCGTATACATAACATGTAAGGTGTGTATCGTTTATAGCAGGTACACATAATATGATTTTTGTTAAAACCGTTGAAAGCGTCCAGCCGAGCACGTGCTAGTGGACTGGGGTGAACGTTTCGTTCGCGCAATATATAGATATATTTACAACTATTATACAACCCGTAGAATATAGCGATCACGAAGTTCTCATCGCTCGTTTCGGAACACCGAACAGAATGTAGGCTTCGCGTGTGTGTGTGTATAGGTATACACGTCGGGAAATCAACGACTCGCGTATAAAGATAGCTCTATCTAATTAACACCTTGAAAAGTGTACAGGTCATAAAACCGAACGCACTAGATATATATTTGTCTATGGGTACTATAATAATACACTCAGAACAGTACGTCGTAGTATGTACACACTCCACACGACAGTGATAATAATAATAATTACAACGAAATTCGAAAAGCTAATGAAAATAAATACACAACATATATTGACCGCGGTCTCAACAGTACACAATAACTACTCTTATATTATATGTATATTGTTGTGTACTCCAATAAGTATTAAACCAAATTGTCAGCGTAAAGTGCACGATGAAAACAACGGCGTCGCATTGTATACCTTCTACAATTGAAGGATGTGTGATGATAGCGGTTTATTAGTATTAATCGGGTGGAAAAGGATGTGAAATATTTTAAGTACCTACCAATACATTATAATACGGTATTCGAGTGTGTACGGCTCAAATGAAACGTTAAAAGACGATTATAATCAACGAAGAATACCCGTTTCTCGATCGTATAATATAATATAAAATAAACAATAATGGATTTCTGTGTTCCATAAAAATATAAAGGTCTAACAGGCGATTCATTGAGGTGGGGCCCTAAGGGTCTGCCGCTACAATAAATCAAATTAATATCGTTATAATATAATATATCGTACAGCGTATCGACATACTGTATATGCGACAGCGTCAAGGTGAAATATCCGCTGCTTTCGGTTTAGACTAGCGACTGTGACTCATACACACAGTAATGTACGCCACGCGGCACAGCTAGGCGTCGAATGCGCGCGAACGTGAGTTAAGTTAAAGAAAAATAAATATCACTAATGACTCACTTAACGCGGTGTGTGCAGCTATCGATATTAATAATAATGAAAATAAAATATAATTTAATATAATATATACGCGCAGTCGCGTATCGTCAAACCGACAAAGGAAATTCCGGTTTGGATGCCGCAGATTCTCGGTCCATGCCGATCCCGTGTACTCGCACGTACATACCAACTATAACCTACAGCGCACACACCACATAATAAAATACGTAAACATTTTCGCTCATAGAGTATGTAATACGCACAATGTAATACGACGAGTGACGACAATAATAATAAAATAACCACAAAATAATTGTCAAGCGACATCGTTATAATGTTCGATGATTCCGATGATGAGGTGTATAGCGCCCGCGCAGGGGGGGGTCCGCGATCGCGTATTTGTTCAAGCGTAAAAAGGATTTATTTTTTAGCGATCACCACGGCAGCGCTGCGACAGTGCGTTCGCCGTGTGACGGCGGAGCACGACTGGAAAGCACAAACACACACGTGAGCACACACACAAAAGCAATTCGGGCCAATAATAATATAATGATAATGGTATATTTTATATAGAAGTCGTGCGAGACCGATGACAAATGAGAAAACGATACAGGCGTGGTTTTTCAATGGTTTCTCGGTAAACGAGTGTATGAAACACAACTACGACTATATAATATTATTATAATATAATATGTAACTATACACAGCAACCGACCACGTGCATAATGGCGAGTGATTTTGGCCAGATCACCCTGTCTGAAAATTGTCACGATCGGATCCTGCGCACCCGTGTGCATCCGCGGGGATTGCCGCACCGACGGAGACGCGTCGTTCGTTTAGCGTATTCTTCTTCGGCGACAGGTCGTAAATAAGTAGTAATAAATTATATTATCGTTATTCGCGCGTCCGCGAGGCGACAAGTAAAAAAAAAAAAGAAAAAAAATAGTAATAATAGAAAAATGACAGCGTTAAATGTACAATAATAATATATATTTATGTGCGATATAATACAGCGTTTATACACATTATACCGGTCGAGGTGAAATCGTGACTGCTTTTGTCACGTGTACCCGGTACCCATACACCTACTAACTGCAGCCCGATACGGTGGACCGTTGTCTTTGCAGTTTACACACATTATATACCAAACGCGCACACTCGCCATCGAACAGACGCATAATAATATATTATAATTTTATAATAACAACATTCTATGTACCAGTGCAAATATAATATAGTATTATACGCAAGACGACAACAGCGATTAGCATAAACGACTATAATATGACGCCGTGCAATACGCACATTACAATGTATAACGAATCGTATATCCTACAGCGTAATTCGGATAAGCTCGCCCCCGCTACACGGGTACTTACTAATAATAATTTGAAGTATGCAGCAGCAAGTACCGGATTTTTGACGGATAGTAACAGCGCCTACGCCTTTATCTATATAGGTAGGTACTATAAGAATCTCGTATTCTCGTTGCACTTGGTATGCACCCGGACCTCTCTTTTCCCCTGCAAGGATTTCCGTTGACTATCTCATTTCAACTAAAAACGCATGTGCGAACTCTTACAGTGCTGCCAATGCAAAAATACGTTAGTTGGCGTAGTTTTTATTATAGGTATCTGGTATATTTAAAAATGTTATAAATGTTTTGAATTTTAAAAAATGTATTATCCGGCTATCACTAACACATGGCCACGGCCATAACTATAAATAAATAGAAAGAAAGATTATATTATTATTTAAGGTAAACATTTTCGCGAGACGATGATGGATTTCAATTGCACATCCGTTTTAAAACAAGACACGTTCCTATACGACTGCAAAACCTAGATATACATATAATATAAATAATATAATATTATATATAATCATCCAAACGACAGTGTGTTGGCTTCATATATCAAAGTACGAGCACACACACAAACACATATACGGGGTAACTCACTAAGCTTGTTTACACCATAATGCTTCTTCAATAATTCAATTATTCAATATATGTTTTTTGGAATATTCAAATATACTTAAAGACCATATTTTCAAATTGTTTTATGCTACTTAATTAGTATCCTGTAGAGATATAGGTACTAAATTTTGTTTTTCATAAGAGAAACCCCTAACCCCTTTTGGCATTTTCAGTTGTGAACTATTTAGTGCATACAAACAATTCAAGAATTATGGTTTTTGAGTATATTTAAAAACTCTAAAAATAAGAATTTGAATAGATTCATTATTAAAGGAAAAAAGAGGGTGACCGTGCTTGGTGAAGAACTCTGTTGTCTAACGGGGATGTATATCGACCCAGAAGCAGGACGCAAGAGCGCTGATACAGCAACAGAGTCGTCAATTTCTGTTTGAAAACGAGTTTGCCACCGGGGGCTGCGGCGAACGTTTTATGCCCGCCGAGAGTAAGAGAACGAAAGAAATGGAATGAAAAAAATTATCGATCCAACAAAAATAATCGTTTTCCCGTACTGCCGCTGCAGGTCTTTGAACTTATCCCGTATTATTATTATTATTATTAAATGTCAATGTTAATAAAACGCCACGCGTCTTGTTATCAGGAAGACGACGTAATCTGCAGGTCGCGCGTACCTCACCCGCCGTATACCATTATAAATAAATATTATATATATATATACATCGTGCTGCGCTTATATGCGTGAGTGCATATATAGGAACGCTGCAACAAAAACTCCACCACGTAAACCTTTACCAAGGTACTGGTTTGTCACATACATAAGTCAAGGTTGCGGCGCGGAATACGTTAACGTCAAGTCGGCACGAAATTCGATTCGCGGTGCGAATCGCGCAAATCAAACGATTTTTTCCTCCCTTCTATATTATATACACGTACGTATACTATATTATACTACTACACGTAATATATAATAATATAATGCTCCGGACCGGTTCTGGGCGGACATTTGCGGCGTTTCCATCATCATGACCCGTTTCCGCGACGGCGAGTGGGTATATGTATAAATATTGGTAGGTAAATATAATAGTTGCGGTATAGTATATAATACGCACAATCGACCAGGACCGCGGTTACAAAACGTCTAAGAAAATATTATTATTATTTTTATTATATAATTTGGACAGGTGACGCGTAGTTACCTACGTATAATGCCGAAAATCTCGGTATACCTACGTCGTCGATTATAACGTTATATATAGCTGGTACCTACGCTGTGACCGTTGTCATTTTTCTCCGGGTCAAAATGTATTGCAAAACCTATTGTAGTATAGGTATTGTCTTATACGCCGCGTCACGAGCACTCGCCATCATTATAATATGCTATGCATATTATAGCGGACCCGTCAGAGGTTAGAAGATCAAAAATCAAATATTGACATACAATTGAAAATCTCGATCGGCGATAAACGTATACCAACGGTATAACAATATAAAATCTTAGTTGTAGTTATGTTATATACATATTTGTTGAAAACGCGATTATCGAAACACTTTCGATACAAAGACAATGCACCTGTGTGCACGGTACAATGTAATATAATAACAACGATAGCGCGCGATGCAAATCGAGCTTGTGAAATAATAATATAATATGTGTTAGGTACCTATGTATAGGTATATGGATATACACGCGCGATCGGCTCAAGGTTTTCTCATGCTCTATTGGCTAGCTTTAGGGACTTTTTGCATTAATGCGGATTGTAAATCATACACACAACATAATATTATTACATATTATACTCTCGTTTATATTATTATGATCAATTCACCCGGCGCGATTTATATAGTTCGGCCTTTCGTTTGCAGCTACCGCTGGCGCTATTAAATAGGTAACAATTAGATAACGTGCAATTTTCACCACTATATAGTTTTGATAACGGCGAATAGAATACTAATTGTCAAGGACTCTGTCACCATACTGCGATAATAGTATATGCAAATATTGATAACAAAGCGTCTGAAGGTTACGACTGGCAGATATATTATAATAGGTATCGCGGTGCAGTTATACTTTTATAAAATCGTTTTGGTTGTATAGGTTCGTGAAGAAGAAAGTTGCGGTCAATCCACTCGGTAAACAAGTTACATAAATTAGTAAAACGGACGAAGAAACAAACGGAGGATATACACTCGACAGTCAATTAATCTACCCTCACTTTCGAGTCACGAAGTTTCAATGGGTACAATATCCGGGGCAACAGGTGCGCTACACTTCTACGAGTTCGCGGTCGGCCCGCATGAAAAAAAGAGGAAACTGTATATGGCTCGACTCGCGTGCTAGTTCTTATAGTGAGTAGCGACCATACGCGTATAGATAACATTATACGTTTTCCCCTAGATTATAAACTTTTGGCCATATTAACTGTAAGAACTCTCAAACAATGGTCTTCAGTGAGTTATGAATGATTATATATAACGGAACATGCGAAAATTTACAAGGTAAGCGTTAAAAATAAATTTAAAAAAAATAAATGATCTCCCGTCATTACAAACGCCGAACTCTATCACGACGAGTTCCTCTCGGTCCGTAGAGAGACGAAAAGGTCGTGATGAGTGGACACAATGTTCGGGCTACAGAAGTACGCCGCAGTCGTCGTTTAAATCTATCCATGCAATCCAAGCAAAACAATAATTTTCTCGTTTCAACTGCACTATTTGCAGCACCTGCGCAAATTATACGAATATGTATAATGTACATAGAGCACTCGCCTCTTTGGCGTGTATAAAAACCATGTAGTAAAAAATCGAATGTTAGCCTGCGCAGTTACGTGAACTGCACATATAACTATATGCGGAACGGTAGAAAAATAAAAAATAGATTAAATTATATTCAAGTTAGCACAATATTTGTTGAAGCGAAAACTGATATTATCATTTTTTTAAATAAGTTCTATAATAATACGGCGACGATATCATCAACGTTTAACACGACGAAGAAACAATTATTTTTAAATTATTTTACATATTATAGTAGGTAAGTAGGTATCAGATGTAAGAAATGAAGAAAGCCGTATCTCTACCTATACGTGGCTATTTGTAATATTATACATAGGTACGAATCTACAATATAATTCGATAATGAGAAGAGGTGTTAAGGGGAGGCTAGACCGATGTAGTGTAGCTTTGGTCAATTTAAAAATGTATACTTGGTATAAATAAGTGCCAAGTATAAAATACACGGTCGATTGTTGTCGTCATGCAGCTGATCTGGCAGATGTTAGGCATGCGCCGACGAACATAGACTGTGTATGAGGGTTAACATCTGCACCTACCGAGTGACCACGAGAACACGATACTATTAACGTCGAACGATAATTTCCACCCTAGTATATAGTAAATATTATCGTATTGCGCACACCCGGTGGCTATTATGGCCTTATACCTACCAACATTTGGATTCGACTATCGGATGGACTATATTATGTATGTAAAAACAAGAGTAGCAATTTAATATACCATACACATTACACATATTACTTCAATATGTAATTTATGTAAATCACGTTAATACGCGACCTTGCCTGGAAGAAGACTTCTGCTTTCTCGAGAAACCAGATTAGAAATATAGTAGCGACGGTGTCGGCGGCCGTTGAGAAACATTGATAGATTACCACCGGCCAGTCCGAATGCTAACGACCTTGAACCGGTACACATCATAACTATATATTTATAATATATTCCTCTTTTAAACGAATCAATTGAACGAGGTTAACGCACGACTGGTTAATTGAAAAATCGAAAATATCGAAATATTATTTTACGGTTGCGTTCCTTCTGTTAAAAACTTGCAACAACTAGGCAATATTATAATAATTAGCGATTTAAAGTAACAAACGTAGCTTACACGAAACGACTGTTTGCTAAAAAATTTAACGCGTTGCACAATGTCTCGAGTTGCACAAGATAAACAGAATACAGATATATTATAGTGCAGTGACATTGTCAAAGTAGTGAACCAAAAAAAAAAAAACATTGTTGGCTCGTGACCAGGAATTTAGTGGTCAGGACGCGTTCCATAGGGTTTTAGACGATATATCTGATGGAAAACCACAGCCATAAGCCTCGTGACGGCAGTGGTCGGTATATAATATACTGAGTATTATGGAAAAGAAGCTTTGATTAAAATATAAATATATATATATATTGGGTATATTACCACGAGGCGTATATTATTATAATATATATTTACTATCTTAGTCGACATCCTAGTAGGCTCACTATAAACAATAGATAGAAACCAGTCAACACATCCATATACAAAATACAGCTCTTTTCGTTCTCTGATCATAAATATACATGCAGTGCCATAACTAGGACGATTGAGGACAAGTGCTACCCCTGGAATCTTTTTTTTTTTTTTACAGTAGTATAGTATAGTATATAGTATAGTGTACAACAATTTCTTATAATTTATATAATTTAAAGTAAGTTTTGAATACATTATTCGTAGTTTGTATTCATAAATTTCAAAATGTAATGATTAAGTATTAATTTATAATGTTAAAATAAATTATTAATTTAAATTTCATCGTTATCTTCAATATTTATTATTTATTTATAAATACAGTGCGCCCGCCACATACTGTATTACTGTACCAGGTACAGTGTACCTAATTAAATTACTACACATTTAAAAGCTGCAATGGCTATAATCATAATTTCTAAAACGTTATTATTTAAAATACTGTAATATTTGGGGACTACTTGTTTTTATTTATTATAAATTTATATAGTAGGTATATTATGTACGTCCTACGAATACTACTAAAGCACTCCGTCACATAATTATTTATTGCGATATTCCTTGGCCGAAGAATATAATCCAAACAGTGTACACATTATTGTTATGATGTTAAACATGTATAAAAATTGTACTGCGTTTAGGATGTTAAAATTTCAAATGAAGTTTATAATGTTTTATATTTTATAATAATTAATAATCATCGGTTTCACTCGATCCATATGGAATGAAAACCATTATAGAATGTACCGTCTAGTATAAACAAGTAGAAAAAGGTGACGGATGCGGGTACGTCGTGTCGGGATGTGTGTTAGGATTAGGGCGGTGGTAAGGAACATTATGCGCCCCGTGATCTTTGCACGCACTCAGTCTCTCTCTTTCTCGATAACGTCGGTATCTGAATAACCTGCAATGCTGATACACAAAAGCAAGAAGACAGGAATTCGGAGCTATTCAATCGGCGGAACAATCGGAAGGGACCTGTAGGGGTAGGGGGATAAGGAGCGCAAAAGAGAGAAAAAAAAGGATCGCCGCAACAATTGACACGGTCGACCCAGAAGCATTTGGTAGACTCTGTGGAATCTCATAAATATCATCCAATTGTATACAGCCGCATGGTCCACCGCTACACTATCCAAGGTTCGATGTGTCGAGATATTAATTTTTCACAGAACGATGGGGAAAATCATCACAGAGGAAGAACGACAACAACAATATTTCAGAAGAGAGTATAAAGGGACAGAATAAATATTTCTTTATCTTTAAATAAATTCGTAACGGGTAACCTACGTAAAATGTAATATGGTAACATTGTTCGAAACTACCGACCGATCTCTCGCACGGAGCGCAAACGGTCAACGCGCATTCTTTGGATACCGAATACATGATCGATGTGTTTCGATATGCTTTATTATTTTTTTGAACCCCTCCCTCCATATCCTCCCACCTACCCATCCAACAAACGATGATGAGAGAACGATACGTAATGCTACTAATTTTATACACGTGCGAACGCGTCGTGAATAATAATTTCGACACACAGGCATTACTAACAAGCCAACACCACTACTGCGATACACGGGCAAGTAGATTTTAAAACTAATTCTTCGTTCATTGACTAGACATCAATTTAAGACAGAAACTATTGTTACTCATTCCAGACATCGGGTAGGTATATTAATGATTACATATTATTATAGACTCTAATTAAAATAGTACAACCGTGTGTTACACAGTAATAGTTATCTGAGCGAAGGGGAATTTTATTGTAAGCCGTGACGTGTCCGCCACTCGCGCCAGCAATATTCCAATGAAGTTTTGCTTTGTCAATTAAATTAATTATTACATATTCGCCACGCTCGACGACATTCGTACATATATAGTATTATGCACAATACAACTGTACAAGATACGTAGAGAGACTAACTGATGGACTGCATGATCCTAACGAAAACAATGTACCTATATTACCTAGCGCGGCAGCATTAAACCGACTGCCAAGTATGTGACAGTATCAAATACACGTGAAAAGTTAGCAAGCGTAGAAAAAGCACATTATAAATCGTTTGGGTATAGTATTATTATACTGGACATTTTGTCGCTCGAACGACAATAATATATATTATTATTTATTATCATTATTAAAATCCCATGTACGGACAACAGCGACATAATGTATATAGATAATATATAGGTATATACTATTTTATAGGTACGCACATTCTATGGAATAATAATGTACACACGTACTTAAATATTGACGAAACGACGTTTCGATAATAATTCTCCTCAAGAGAAGGTTACGAAAACAACGTGCGTCATTGTCTGGAGATTTTAACACACGCACATAACGTATCGTAATTTATCGTTTTGTATGACTAATCGATTTTGTCATAAAACCCGCGATCGTCGGGAACATAATAATATGTGGTCGCTCCGGCACACACATGCTATATACTCAAAGGATTCCGTTGTTCAGACGGATCTCGAGGCGGTGACCGCGGCCGTGTGCGAGCCGGAGGAACAGAGGAATGCGGTTATTAGGCAAAACGGGACGAGAGGACGTTTGGAGAAAATGATAATTTAATGGGCGCACGCGTGCCGGCAGCGAGACTAATGCTAGGTATATATATGCCTGTATTAGATGTACGTACAGTCTCTACCGACCCCGATCGACCGACTGGGTCGATCGATCCCAGCGGATTGGACTTGGGTTAAGAAATCCAATGTCCGTCGTATAAACGATTATAAAATATAAATATAGCCAAAAACCGGACGCGGTTTGCTTACCTAAGATCTGCGGCCGTCCATGGCGCGGCAGCGGTGGGTTATCCAAAACACGTACACTTAAATATTTTGAAAAAATATTCTCAACTCGCGCACTCGAAACCCGCGGGGCGGCGATATCGCGATGAACGCGTACGAACACTGTCCGCGCAGGCGACACCGAAGACGTGCTGGCAGACGGACGACGGCAACCGGTTCGCGCGCGGGGCGATCAAACGGTGGCGGCGAATGCGACGACGTGCAAACCGGACGTAACGACGCTCGTAACGAAACTGACTGTGACGGTGCCGTCGTCGTCGCGTTGCTCGGTTTCAAACGCTCGCATATGTGTGCGTGTATGTGTGCGCGCGCTATGTGGTGGTAATGGTGGTGGGTGCGCGCGCGCGCGTACGTATGTGCACCCGCCGCCGCCCGAATGGCATACGTTGAACGGGCGGCGTGTGCCCCCGCACCATTATAATAATAATATTATTATTATTTAGGTATATACGTATTATATTGTTATAGTGTTGTCGAATACCTGTTGTGCGCGCGCGCTCGCTGGCGGTGAGCGGTGCTGCACAACGCGTGTACGCGCAACTCGCGAATATTATCGCCACCGCCGCGGCGGCAGCGTTTACGCGCGCAGGTGCCGGTCGTTCGTCCTTGCGGTCGGCCTAGGCCGACCCTCCAGCCGTCATGCGACAAAAAAATCGGTCGCCATACACCACGACGCATGGTCTCCTCTGGCGGACCACCCCTTTTCAGCCGTTCCACTCCGGCAAACGTTTTTGAGAATATTCGAATAAATTCCGATCTCGGTTTACGCGTTTAAAAGGCTCGGTTGGATACCTAATGCCATTTTATGGAGAAAAAATTTAAGATAAATGATTTCATTTTGTTTAGTGTTCGTGCGCGGCGGTGAGCCTAAAGAAAAGTTCACGGTGGTCCACTGGTTTTTTTTCACGGTCGTTATTTTTGGAACGATGTGCATCGACGATATAATATAGATACAAGCGAAAACACCTGCAGCTCAGCAGTGTAGACGTTGTGATTTTCGCTTTTGAGTAACTTATTCGTTGTAATAATATTATATTATATGATAGAATTTAAGATTGCGAAATCAAATCCAAATATGATGTACCAACGCTACGCGTGAATTGCAATGTTCGGTTCATAGTACGATAGTTGTAAGTTTGTACGCTCAAATGCTCAATTCAGTATCATTTCAGTCTTTTATTATTTTGTAATATATATAGAGGCTAGATTGCTAGAATAGGTTTCTATACTTGTTGACTGTATAGACGCAACGATTATTGGGAATAATTCAAATTCAGTGTAAATAATAACGTGTACTTTGACATCATCACGTGAATAATGTTGACAAATTCTTTAGTATGTTTTATTGTTTTAATATAATAAATGATAAAACACTATTTTATTTTTTTCAATTGTCCTAGTACTAGGTATTAGTTTTAAATAATATTGTTTGAATGTTTGAATAAAATATATCAAGTATTTATCAATTCTCCGAAGACTAATACTCCCCAAATGTACACACTACACATACTGTAATGTTTAAGAAATCACTAATCGGTAAACGTTTACTTAAACTTTGATTTTACTTTTATACTCTAAAAAGCAAACACGAGATAAGTATTTTCAAGATCTACTATGATTTTTGTTTGTTATAGGTCAAAGTCTAAATAGTAAAGAAATCCAGGTACCCGGTTTCTATCTATGACTATAAATATTGATATATTTAAATATAATTAAGCAATATACTATATATGTAACAAAACCAATAATCCTGACTCATTTCACGGCAATCGACGCTATAATAACAAAACACTATTTTTTTCTTACTTTCTATTCCATTAGTTCAGATTTAAATTATTGTAATATACCTACTGCGATAAAAAAATAAAATAAAATATACTTTAACGCAGACGACAATATTATATGTGAGCACAAAAGAAAAAATAACCCAACATTATAGTAGGAACATAATATGGAATATAAATACAAAAAGGTACCTAGCTATGTAATACCTACATTATACTTAAAGTTGGTTTATAAACTTATATAAATACATTATAATATAACAAGATAAGAATATCTGAATAGTACTTATGTACTATGTACTATCTGATATTACTTTAATATGCCTATAGTAAAAATAATATACTTTTATGTACACCCATCAAAAAATAGAAAACAACGTTTCTAGAAGAGGTCACGTTTACTTGATTGGCTTCAATTGACTAAAACGTTTACAATACAATATATGTATACTTAATGCTCGTGTCTGTTACATAAATCTCAATTATTTTAAGATGAGTCAAAAGAATTATATGCCATTTATGTACAACTACTGTTCCATACTGTTCATTATTCGAATAATAATAATTGATACAACTGTTGACGAGATTATAATTAGCTCCATAAATATAATCTACTGTAATACAATAATGTATTATATCTCAAAATTAGCACACATTGTGGGTGAGTTGAGACGCAAGTATACTGTACACTATGTAAATATTTAATGAATTAGCTGATATCACAACACGGAAATGATTTTTACGCAAAATATTTTAAGAGTATAACTACACAGAGAATCGTTGAAGGAGTTTCGTAATGAAAACTGAAAAGATGCCAGAAATTAGTGAGCAGACATGCAGCCAAAACATATTGTATAAACTATAAATAATAAATTTAATATTATATTATATAATATATGGCTGAATGACCGTTCATGTGATTACGTTATGAAAACAGTGAGTGTTACTTCTTACAGATATTTTATTTACTGTGTTTTACTGTCTTATATTCCAATAAACGACGAGCTTAAAATATTTGGATTTGGTTTTGTTCTAATAAAAGGCAAAGTGGAATAAGTATATAATTTATTATTATTATTGTATTATAAGTTAGTATAGTATGAATATAAAACAGTGCACATGTTTTTTAAAATACTTTGTCGGATTTGTGAATAATGAATAGGTTCTATCAAAACTACGATTAACAAAATCTATAGTATAATATTATTTATACTTATACCATATCTCATCCTATACAATACGTATATAAGTAACTTAATTAATAAAAAACAATTTTAATTTAAAAATGTATTAATAGATTGAAAAATGTAATCTAAGAACCATGTGACAATATTGATTGAAGTATATCGATAACTAGATTCCCCGTTAATCTAAACAACTATTTAATATGTCTACTTAATTAGGAAATCTATGTAAAACACCTATAAAAAACGTTCGTATACATTTAAAGCAACAAAATTATAGTGACATTTGATATGTTTAAATTAAATAAATGTATTTTGTTTAAGAGTTGAGAAAAAATCAAAAATATTAGTGTCATTATCATATCCCACATCTCGTCCCCATAGCATATAAATACTACATTATGACTTAAAATATGATTGTAAATAATTATTATTTCATAGATATGATGTAATGAACTTTATAGCCTGTACTATTACGCACTGATTAAAGTAGGTTTCAAATTTATTGTGGACTGTGGTTCTCTGGAGTAATAATTGCTGTATACATATTGTAAGGCATAGATAATTTGTATTATGCGCCTTATTATAACAACCATTTCATATTAATTAATGAGAATTAGGACAAAACATTAAAATTCATAACCGCAGTCCGCACAAATAATGTGAAATGCTCTTACTATAGTCTTACGTTATTATATTATACAGTGCAAATATAACTTTGTAATTCAAACATTTTAATTTGTAGTATTGTATACATAATATCCGTAATGCTACAATTAAAAAAAATAATGTTTTTCAAATTTAAAATCCGCTATATTAATTGGAAGTACTATTTTAGTTCTAATTTAATGTTTAAAATGATAGTAATTTTAAAACATGATAACATATTCGCTCAGAATTTAAAATTTAAACCTCAGTGGCATAATCTTATACTTATATGAAACAGTGCGACATGCGATAAATTATTTTTTAATTTAATATCATAAAAGCTCCTTTACAGTACAGAATATTCGTATTATATTCGATAAGTGCATTTTTATTTAAGCACGGTTTCATTGATAAGATACGAAGAATTCTCCAGTAATAATATTTTTAAACGCATAAGACACAACTATGATTTACAATGCACATTAAAATTACTTGTGTACAATATTCAGTGATTAGAATTACTTACTAGAATATGTATAAATTATTAACTAATAGACGTAATTATATAGGTACATCGATTATTTACATTTTTTAACATAGTAAATATTCATTCAACTTTATACCAATTAAATATTATGCATAATAGACTCCGAAGAATTTAAAAAAAAACATATTAAAAATATTTAAACTAGACATAACGAATAAATTAAAAGTAATTGGTTTGGAATATTTGGAACGATCGAATACGAGTATGTTGTGTAATCGAACCCTCACGCGGTGTAAATTTCTAAATAGGTTTATACATGATCGAAAACGGGATTTCTAGAAAAGCGCCTCAACCTACGTAAAAAAATACTGCTCGACTTATGATAATTTTTTGTTTTTATCGTAATCATATTTCGAGTGTATAATGTTATAATCTAGATTATATTCAGAGCCCGTTAACTACAATATTTTTCTCTTAGTGAAAAAACGTGCACACCATCATAATATGCATATTATTTAGGTAGGTACACGACGCGCCCAATATAAAAATATAATATTATGACGAGTATAGGGATATTATATAGGTATAGATATTATAGTGAATCGTACAGAGGTAAAGTAATAATAACAACAGTTATATGTATTTGAAAAAAAAATAAGAAAATAATAATCGCGGAATATATTTTTAATTCAAAAATGGCTTATAAAATTGGAGTTTAAAAAAATATTTAGCGTGTACGAGGCGTTATTACCTTTAATAATGTTTATTACGAGTATAAATAATTGTGTAACTCGTTTTATTATACTCGGATTCGAACAAGTCTAAAGGTGCAAACGAAAAAAAAAAGAAAAAAAGTCATTGTCATATCTACTTGCATATAATAATACATTTATACATACAAAACATCACTATGCATATGCTAACAATAGGTAATCGAATCACAAATAATACTTTGAAAATAAAAAGATCGATTAAAAATATTTTGATTTTTCATGATTATACTAAACTCAATTCACGGCCACTATAGACTATAGTGGGTACTAACTAGTAAATAATAATTCTATATAAAGAATTATACATTAATAATGCAGGAATCAGTAAATTTATAAGGGGGTGGCTAAAGGTGCATATACAATTTTAATTTACATAATGTTACATAAAATGAAAAATAAAATAAAATGGTCGTCTCCATCAGTCAATAGTGGTATATGTTTAACACTCGATTTGGGCCTACCGTAATATAAGTAATGAATATATGCATAATGCATACTATAATGTAGATATTATGTGCGAGGAACACAATAATCAACCGTATAGATAAAAGATAACACCTATTGACAAATAACGATTATCTGAACATACGCAACGTGTCTATTAAAATAAACATATAATATTACAAATAAATTCACAGTTATGACAATTGACATGACTATGCAGCTAATAATATTCATAATGATTTATATTCATTAAGCATATTGAGTACATATATTATATAACAAAACGCAAGCTTACAATTTGTAAGGGTTATGGTTTGTAATGCCAGCTAAAAAATCGCAAAATATCGTGGGATTACGCATAATGCTATACTTAGCGTATCGCATTATATACAGTACTTTAGGTATACCTACTTATATAGTTCAACCAAACCATCATAATTAACTGTTTTTGTTAAGTACACTTAATAAATAATAATATTATTAATTAAATAATGCCAAGCTCACAACTACACCAGCTACTACAATTTAATATAGATACCGAAATATGAGAAAATATATTTTAATTTATAGATACTAGGTATGTAACCCAAGAATGCGGACTGATACCTATTTATTGATTTTTTTTTTTATTATATAAATTAATATAATAATATATATATTAATTTTTTATTAAATAACAAACACTCCTGTCCGATATTTCCGGTTGCAGCTTGAACTCGTTTCAACAAATAAATAAATTTATACGTGCACGGAAACGAATAGTAGTGCTGCAATAAAATTCTAAAATAATCATATTATAATATGATCCGTCATCGAGAACTGTTCACAATCGCATATGATATACTCAGCAAAATACTCAACTCGTTTTGTAGTCGTGAATATAATGAATAAATTATTAGCCGAGTATAAAGTACAAAAAAACGAATTCATTAATAATACTATAATATATGACGTGACTTTAATTAACTTTTATTAACTAACATAGGTGCTCCAAATAAGAGTTTTATTATAGTTGAGTAAAAGTATACGAATAGTGTTCTTATTACTGAATATTATTAGCAAATAACAGCGAAAATAATATAGATTTTAGTATATTATCAAACATGTAGTCTAAGTACCAAGTTATATAACAAATAGTATATAATATTACACTAATATATTTATTTTATGCTATAAATGTTAATATACATTATACAGTTTAATGCTCGATCAAAAATCTTGAATACTTAATATAAAATCCCTCATTAGTTATTTTTATACAAATTTAAAAATATATAATAAATTTATATTTTTACAAAATTGAATAATTCGAAAAAAATTATCTATGAGACCTAAGTTATTTTCCTCTAATTATTGTTGTAACTTCTATTTATTTATTATAATTAATAATAGCCTTTATATTGTAAATACATGATAAAATATGCTTAGAAATAGTGGCTATCAGACGATTTTCCTTCAAAAACATTTTTCATCGTATATACAATGATTTATCATTAAATTTTAATTTAACACACCTATTTTTTGAATAATTTACTCGATGACGATGTTCATTCGACACCTACTGCAGACTACTATATAGCAGATCGACTTCCTCGATTTTTTCATAAAATTGAATACTCATCTATCTTTTAAGTAGTACCTATACGGTTTTACTAAAATTTTGCAAAAGTGTTTTAAAACTTCATATAACTTTTTTATAGTATTTTTTTATTACTGTTAACATACATATTTTTGTGACCCGTGATATAAATACGAATTTTGGATGCTGCACAGATTTCAGAGGCACTATCCAATTGCCCGAGGTACACACGCGAATACAGCAATTAATATTATCATTATCAATATTTTTGTTGGCTACTGTTACGACATAATTATTTCGTGGCGAAGAGGATATCACAACGTAAAACGTATACCAAACAATCGCATTATTATTGTTATTATACATTTGAAATGCATCCGTATATATGTATATTATATATAGGTTATTATTATACTTCATGGACGTACAACAGAGAATTATTTTCTTAGCTTTCCGGTTTTGTGAAAGTGTCGATAGTCAAGTAAATGATAGTATTTTTACCGATTTTTATAACGGATACAATATATATTATTACTGGAGAGCAACGTAATTGTTCTCAGATGAGTTAAAATAAATATGTATACATATAATTAGAGGTATATACTATGTAGGTGCCCAATAACAACAGGCACGAGTTACATAAAATATATATATATATAT
>VUJU01000347.1:47864-76671 GCA_009835225.1 Aphis craccivora | reverse complement strand
AATATTATTATTTTATTATATTATACGTCCTAGCATATTAACGTGGGTAATAACAATAATAATATTAGTGAAAATGGAATCTGTGTTAGCATTGAAATTCTTATCGAAATGCCCACAAATACGTGAGTTACGCAACTAACTTTAGAAGTTAAACCAAAAATTGTAACATTGGTAGATACAAGGTTCTAATACTCAAAATATGTGCAGTAGTCTATAATCTACTATAATACGTATTATCTATCTAATTTAACTGTCATTTTTAACGACGGGCAATCGTGTCCACGATACGATGAGAGAAATTTTCAACCGAAAATGTGCGTTATTATAGAATCGATACAGAATAAAATATACATGATATGACGCGCACACGATAGGTTATTCGTTGTAATACGGTTTTGGGCGTTTTGGCACGATCCTACAGTAGTTGATGAAATTCCCAAGATGTGACAGATAAATAATAATATAATAACATGCACAGAATGTATTATGCCATTTTGTCGCCGTATAACTCATTACCTAATAAAGTAATAACGATTTTTAAAATTTTACTTTGGATATTTATTATTTAATTTAACATAAATAACATTTAACACTGTAACTGTGTAGTTATTGAATTTACAACCTAATATAATAGGGATGGAAAACTCGTGTGGTTTTCAAATGAGCCATTTTTAAACTTAAAAGTACAGTCTAGAATGCCTGTGTTACATTGTATTCGAATCACTATTTAAGTATAAAATATTTTAAAACGTAACGTGGCCTGGATAAAAAAACGTACGAAAGTGCACCCGTCCCTGTAATTAGGAAACGAGATGTGTTATGATTCATGATATATGTGGTATGTCCATAACTTTTGATATCATCATCGCTGTCGTTATAATTTAGTCAAAAACAAATTTTTTTCGTTTATCATGTGCTGTTAAAAATAACTTAAGATAATTCAGGAGAAACAGGTTTTGATACGAACGTAGGTACAACAGAAATCATAATTTGATCTGCCCGCATTTTTTAACCAAGATAATATTATGATGTACGCGAATTTTCGATTAAATTCCAATGGAGCACTAATACAACTATATGTTCCTGATATATGATGTATAATAATAATATTGTATTATAATGTTACTGGCTACTGCTGTTAATATAATAGCAATAACAACAACCACACACATTTGTTTATAATGTCATAGCGAGTAATATCATGTTATGTTTAATACTTTAATGTATATCATATTATTGTGTTTAAGTGGAAACGTTTATGTATCTTTCGATTAAGACGGGCTTTATTGCGTAATATGATTTTATTGACCATCTTAAAAAAAAAATGTATTAGCCATGCTGTTTATGTCTATTTATTATATATATCCATCCAGTTTTAGTTATCTATCTTCGTTCAATCCACGAATTTAATAACAATATTATATTCGCAAAAATAAAACAAATTTTAGACTACTGGTATACATATAGGCTATATAATATAATATGATAGGTATTATATTATGTAGTATTCACGCGAAACCACTTATTAAATTACGGTAATTTTGTGTACGATGAAGATAATTCAAGCATATAATATAATACATAGAAACTGGCTTCGAGATTGTTTTTATAACACACACATATAATATATTTTATATATAGGTACCAGATACCTGTACATATAATATATTAATATAGACTATTCATATTTCATGTATAATATTATATTATTAAACCATGCATATTTCATACGTAGGTATTATATGTAAATAATTATTTGTTTATACGTTAGATAATAAAAAAGTACGTGGTTTTAAAAAAAATATTAAAGTATATGATACAAAATCATTTACACACTAAAAGATCATTTGGTAAAAATTCGCGTGATATCTTGGACCTACGTTTTTTTTCAATCAACTCGTGATAATCGAGAAGTGTTTGATATATATTGTCACTAATATTGTTTACGGTTTGAAAATCAAACAATAATGTGCAATAAGGTGAGAATAAAAAATATACTCTTCTCATTATGGTTACTATCGATCAAATATAGTTCAGTGTGAATATGCGGGTGATATAATGTTTGATAACGTACATCGTGACTGATATGCGAATAACGAACGACTCACGGAAATGGACGAACTAAGTGTGACGCAACAATGATTTGTGATTTGTATGCGATATGATGACGTGTTTAATAGTTTGATTCGAGGTATAGAATAACGCGATTTAGATCTTGTAAAAAAAATTTTAAAAATCGAAATTTTATAGTGTACCTAGTTTCATGAAGTTCACTTAAAAACTTAAGTACAAGAGAACACAGATAATGTTCTTACCTTTAAGTGTGATAATACATCATTTCACTAACCACTGTAATATTTAAACTAGACACACAAAATTGATTCTTTACAGAACGAAAATTTGCCATGTTGTTTGTAAAAATGTAAGACGGAGACAATAATATGTGGGTTTAGCCGTTTAGCTTCTTCTTAAGGCTACGCGACTATACGAGAGATACAGTACGTATACACTTGGGTTAGCGATGTAATAACTAATTTTATTTTATATTAAATTGCACCCTTAAAAAGTAAAATTATTTTTCACTCCGTAGACTTATATAAGCATAGTATGTTTATGGTTTTGTTTGTTAAGAGCTTTAGATCTAAAGTTGACATAACTTATATAACTGTTACATCAGTTACATGCAATAATAATTAATAATAAAATATTATTATTTTGTAATATTGTACCCACGGTTATATCAATAAACTATACATGGAGTTTGTTATACTTAACTATTTTATGGTGTGTATTATATAAATAAAATGTCAATAACCTTCTAAAAAACTTGTCATTGGATTTTAGTTTACCGAATGCATATCAATTGTATATATTATTTAGAGTCATCAACTGTCAACAATCCAATATTATAATATATTATTATGTATTTGTAGAAATATGAGATACCTAATAAATTCACAATTCGTGTAAAACAAGTATAATATAATATATACACTAAAGTGCTATACAGTATATCTAACTGTGACATCGCCGTATCTAAATTTGAAACAAAAACATTCCTATATAAAGCAATAATATATGTTATGTTCTGAAAAATGTTGACGAGTTAAAACAAAATGAAATATTATTGAATGAAACATATTATAGTTTGCTGAATTTTAAATACGTAATACATTTTTCGATTCTGAAATAATTCATATGTGGTCATGTGGATGGGTAAACATATAGATACTATATATCAATATTCAATACATCGATCATTATTATGATTAAGCGTTACTTTCCGAACATGTAGTACAATAATAATAATAATAATAATAAAACTCAATAAACGATATTATTACAACTTGCAGGGAATAAATTAATCACAGCCTTATGTTACGTGGATAGCAATTTTGAGAAAACCGTCAGTTCGACACAAGCTGCCAATATACATATAACAGAAAAGAGAGTCGACAACAATAAATTCGTAAGTTTACGTCACACGGAATAAGTTGTTTATTGTCGTTTTCAATTTTTATTTTCCAAGTGGGCACCACTATAATAATATAAACTACAATATTTAATATTGAAAACTGCATATTATACACTGTACATTGTAATGGGAAACGATTTACATATAAAAAGCGTGTGTATAGGTATGAATCTCATCGTTATTTAACAACGATGATAATAAAAAAATAATAGGTAGATGATACGTCTTCATCATTCGTGTGTATATACTAAGTTATTATATATGGGTTATGGGTAGGCAGGTGCGAGTTATAGTTGGTACTCGATTTTCTTATTTTCCTTTTGGAAAAGTCTCACGCGTACGCGGAGAAAGGCTTTACGCCCGTGTACATGATGGGTTTTTGCAAAGAACGAACAAACAATAATACAACAATATAATGATAATAATAAACAATATGAGACACGCTGTACCGAGATGGGAGGGTAATATCCGCGGTGCGGGCGGGGGAGGGGCGCACGCGAATGGTTTCGCGTTCATAGAAAGCGTTTTTCAGCGGGCCGATATATAATAATATTTGCTGTGCGTTACGTTGTCAGTACTTGGCGCCACGGCGCGACGATGGTGTCGGCGTCGTTTATAAATCGTCGCAATATTATTGTAGTCATACGCAGGTGCATTACATTTTATTAAATACGTGTATACCATGTACGTGTAATGTACGTATAAGTAGTACGTCGGAAATCGGAATGATTGTTGTCACCGACTTGAAAACAAACAATGGTCGATTTCGAGACTCGGTCGGTCCTCGCGTTATATACTCATATGACAATATTATAACACCGTAATATTATTGTTCACCTCCTATACGCACGCGCGAGAGAGTACACACACACACACACACGAGTGATGTGTAATAACTAATAAATATTGATACGAACTCGCTCGCATGTTTATCTGTACATAAATACAATATTATATTATATCATCACAAACCAAACGCGTCTTCCGAGGTATTTTACGCCGTTATCGCGTTTTAAAAACAATGACATCGTCGCCGGAGCCCCCTCCCCCCCCCCGGATTACGCTCGTTGCGACGACCTGCATTACGGGGCGACAACGGGTTTTGCAATCGCAAAACAAAAAACCAAGTCCCGAAATGAAATAGGAGAGACAGACAGAGATAGAGACAAATAAACTATAATAGTATTATAATGCACACACAACAATAATGATAATAGTACAATATGCGCACGTTGACCGATTTCGTTTTTTTTTTTTCATAATGGTACGCAAAACCATATGTGCCGCGATTTCCTTCCATACTGCACACGCACACACACACACACTCAACAAACTCATATATATAGTGTTACTTTGCAAATTGCGTGGACAATATAAAATATTATAATGTGTTGCGTGTGCGATGACGACCTCGAAACGCGGACCCGACGACGCGTCGACTATATAATACATACATATATAATAATAATATATGGTTCGTTATCGGACGTGACGGCGTTGGCTACCGCCGCAGCCGCCCGCGGTGTTATACAGTTAAGTAAACGGATAATACTATGTTACTTTGTTACTTATATAAATTATTAATGTTACGATACGTACGTTTTACTTTTAGGATTTACAAGCTGTAAAAGTGCTAAAGCCCCCCCCCTGTATACTGAAGTCGATTATACTTTTGTTGAATCTTCGTTTTCAAAAACTACGAAACCCTTTAAAGTTGGATGTATAAATGTATTCAAGTTTTAACTCGAGTTTTGAGTGTTGAATAGATTTAGCTACTATCACAGGTGACACGTGTCAACGTTTATTATAGATAAACGGTAAATGATCAGATTATATTGTATTACTATCTATTCTCGTTGACTCAGCAGACTTCTGCGGCAAATCTGACCGACAGAAACGGTTTGACACAGACAGTATTAATTAAACCGGAATTCATACCGCAGATACCCACCAACGATCGTTTCATTAAGATTTTATAATAATAATAATAATATGCTCTTTCTTTAGTCTTTACTTCGTTTCTTTGTTTACTGTCATTAAGCTCAACGATTTGTCATAGCATTCCATTTTTTTTTACCCTTCCAGGAGTCTTAAGCTCATTGTATTATATTTATAGGTACATGTATACAAACATCTTTAATTACGCCCTATTTTTCTTTATATTTTCCAATAGTTAGAAGGTCAAACAAGATAAATTCTCGGTAAACATTTCAACGTACTTCTCTTAATTGCTGTTTCGAGTAATAATAATAATATAAGTCTGTGCATTCCGGTCGTGTACATCGCTAAGTGGCGATATATGGCGTCTGTTGTCCGGAAATAATAATATACGATTCTCCGCGTATTTATAATCATTCGATAACTCTGCAGAAGCAGTCTTCTCGTTATCACATATTTTATCTCTTCGAACCAAACGGTAATAGTATATTATGACTTTCCTTTCGAACGTTATTAACATTTTTTATTTGTTTTTTATCACCTATAGCTGTCTCATGCGCACGCAGCAACACTATCAGTATAAATAGTATAATATTATAGGACCTGTAGTCACACCATGTACAGCGTATTATCTACGATCGGCGTGATCGATACCGATCTTTATTCGGTTATAATGTTATGCCCTTATTATCGGCCAGAATCGTCTGCACTTCCTTTGTCAACATTGAACATGGTACTTATTTCTCGCCGTTTTTTCACTTTATATATGGGTAACTTTACCATGCTGTAAATATCATATAGGTACTTAGTAGTTAGAGTTGAAGTTCTCGTTTAATATATGTATCGTCGTATATACAATAAATGTATTATAACCCTTAGTATCATCAATTTTTATTAATATGTTAAATACGGAGATTTTATTAAACGACTATGGAAATTTAAAATCCATAAATTCAATTAAACTCAATAAGTATAATTGGTAAAACGTTATTTTGTAAATGTTTGATACAATTATGTGAACATATAATTTAAAGACTAGACTTAAATGAAAACAACTCATACATAATATACTCGATAGCATTTGTTAAACTGTGAAATACACAACACGTTTGCAGGATGGGTATATTTTTAAATACTATGTAGGTTACTGAAGTCGGGTTCACAAGTTAAATTCTTCCCGGCAGATCATGGTTAATTACTGTTACCATCATGATTAAAACAGTCAATCAGAATACGATAAGAGCCACACAACGACACAACACAACAGACATTTAAGATATAGTTATGAACTCTACTTGATGTAAGTCTTACCTTAATTCGTTAGGTATCTTTAGAAAAACTTGGTTTGTGATGATTAAACGCGCGCTTTGATCAAAAACCGAACGACATGCGACGGACGTAGAGAAAACGGCCGATGACGACCATTTTCACAAGACATTAGGTACAAAAAAAAATAAAAGTTATCACTTATCAATGATGTTATCATCTGCGAGTTATACGCGAACAGTATACGAATTTATTGTGCAGGTCACTTCGACTTAACGTTTAGTTATTTTATACCAACGCCATACGTCGTATAATATATGACGAGCCGCAGGCTTATACAATTTCTTTGGATTTCGCCGAGGGATCGCATCTACGGAAAATTGCCGCCAAAAACCCATATAAATATTTACTAAGATTCATCGTTACAGTTTATAATCGTGCGGAAAACAAACTAAATTATACGTAGGTATATTAAACATATTGCAATGCAATTATGGGTAGGTATATAGTATATATTATAATATAATCTTAGAAATCCTCTTCATCAAGAAATTTTTCCACTTCAATTGTAATAGTACGAAATACAGATTCGTGTAATCATGCACTTTATTGATTTTATAATTAATTTTACCTATACATTGTAAAAAGATATTTCATTTGTTGTAAGCAATTGAAAAATATTTGGCGTTAATGTTTTATATTTTCACTCTAAGACCTAATGTTCGCTATTATGATATAGGTTATATGGTATAGCTGCAAAACCTTGATACAAATTCACGTATTCACTCATTGTTCTTTTATGTATTATATAGTTCCACTTTAAAATCACCCGATTTAGTTTACTAATTTCTTCTGTCATCTACTTTGTAAACAGCTTAATTCGCGATCTCCTCGATCTCCAGAGAGTTCTATTCGTTCGTTCGTATTATCGTAGAGACTCGAGTGGTCTCTCACACCGCACATGACCACGTTTATTATCCTGTTTGGTTTCACATATTATTATAATATATATGTATATAATATGACATACGAATAGCGAGACTTTCTCTTCCATCCCCGTCATCACGAATCGTATCCGTCGCCTGTCACAATTTCGTCCGCCCGCGCTTTATTTTAAATGTCTCGCGCACTGCACAGCTCAATTCTCGTTAAATCGGTTTAAAAAATTTCTAATTTCAATTATCCAAAGAATGTACATTTCAGTATTCATTTAGTAGGTACTTGACTTGATCAGATTAAATCTATTTCTTATATAATTAGTTTACTGGATCACTCGTAGTTGTATATATTAATATAATGTTTGATGGGCGAGTATAATTAGGTATGTGCAGCGGATAATAATATATATGTTTACTTTGTCGATACATATGTGTCACACACACAGAATAAATTATATACATTATTTAGTATTATATATACCATTATATTCAAATGTTACCAAAAATAAAACAGTTACCATCATCATCATCAACATCGCCGTGCAGCTATCAACTATATATATAACGTATACGCGTGATACTTCTAATCGAGGCAATTATATATTATATCGTTCCAAGTTTTCATCAAATGTACAATTTTACTTTTTAAATACGATATCCGGTTTTCGAGGACGTACAACAACAAAAAAACTGCCTAATACAGGTATAGTAGGTATATAATTTATAATATATATATCATAGTATACTGTCTAAAATAATACAAATACGCTATAATCAAGCTGTTCAGTTATAATAGGCAAGACAATTAAGTTTTATTTCTATTTTTTTTAAAATTAAAATCGATATTTTGTCAACTTTTATATTCGCGGAAAAAGACATAAAACATGTAGGCAAAGTTGCAGCTGGTATAATATATCAACAACAACATGATATAACGTGGACGAATTACTGTAAATACATAATTCATTAGATATACTTGCTCATATAAACGTCAAAATCGTGTCTGAGATAATACGTTTAAAAAATGAAATTCAAATAGGTAGGCGTTTAGTGCCAACATATTAATTTTGAGACTACTGATATTTACGGCACGGGTGGTTTTTCGACAAATTTTGCGACGCCTACATAATTTATTGTACGTATATATATACATATATATACATGTATATACATATATATATATATATATATATAATCGTATTAAATTTGCCTGCTTATTTTACTACAATTATATTCGTGCGAAATACGTCATTCATAAGTACTCTATTTTTTAACGATACGTAATATATAATGTTATGGTCAATATCATAATTGTATTCATAATTATCGCAATAACTGCTCTACGCTTAAATAATATATTAATATAATTTACTACATAAGGTGTAACAAGACTATATTTGAACAAACTCCCATTACAAATGTTACTATATTCGTTAAACAGTCCTGGTACACCCTATATATATTATGTATAGTTTGTGCTTATGTATATGATGGACTATAGTGTTTAGCGATCTTGGCAATGGCTCCGAACGGTATAAGCAGACACGGTTTATATTGGCGAACCGAGCCGAATGGACGACACCGTGAACAAGAGCCTGACGAATCATTATCGTATACCGGCCAGGTATATAATATAATGTGATATAGGTAAATGCGGTAGTTCATGGTTCACGCGGAAATCGGGTATAAAATTAGCTGCGTCGGAACATTATATACTGTAATATAATATAATATAATATATATATATACACATCTATTTTCGTTATTGTTCTTTTGTTCCTCGAGTACAACGATTTCCGTTTATACATTTTTACCTATTAATAATAATATATTATAATATACGATCATCTTTCATTCGACGTGGTCGGACGTCGAGAGTCGACTTTAAACACTCATATTATATTTTATCGTATTCCACGGCCGCCTGTGCAGTAATAATAATTATAATTTATAATATTATGTTGTATTTTGTTCCTGTATATTATGTACATTATACAATGTATTGTGCGCTGTTGCAGTAGTGTCTAATTGACAATATAAAATATTTAACGTCACCTTCTTCGTCGCCACCCGTTGCTCGTATTATATGTACTATAATATAGTATAATATATTATACAGGTACATTTATTTCATTTCAACAAGTTGTACTTAGACGAAATTGGTAGTACTCTCGCGTGGATAAAAATATAAAGTGTATTTTTATTTTAATCGTTACGACATAATTATAATATTAAATATGCTGCTATTCGATATTTCCACATTTTGTTCTCTCATTTTTTTCGTACCGTATAAAATAGACACGATAATTTATTGTTTGAGTCCGAATATATTTCAGAAGGTCTAATAATAATCTATTGTTATTATTTATCTCATCTGAAATGGTCAGTCAAAATTTGCCAAATGTTTCGGTTTAATATATCCTGAATTCAATACACAAACTCTCACACATATATACATAATTATATACACCAACGCGACAAATAAACATATTTTGTCGGAAACAATTTAAATAGACACCTACTGTCATAAATAAGTTATCACTCAGATTTGAATTTTTACTTTTTATATTCATTGTGGAGGTGCGTATATAGGTATAGACAGACAGCGGGGGTATGTTTCCGGAAGGTCCGTCTTAACGGTATCTGTTTGTATTTTTTATTCATTCAGCCATTATGTTGACTAACCTCCTGAACGAATGAACTCATATGAATATATGATTTTCTTTTCAAACCCTGTACAACCGGATGCATGGTAAATGACCCCGACCTTCTAGCGTTGGGATTTAAATGCTTCAGATCAATGTAGAAGTAACGTTCGGTTTCGGTCAATAAATATCACATGTCATCGAAATAATAAAGTACAAGATATTATCAAACTAGAGTTCAAATTCGTATAGTTCAGATATCGAAAGATTTTAAAAACATTAATCAAAAATATTATGTTTAAATACTTCGACCACGATTGTTGATGTTTAATAATTATTGTCAATCGAATAAACTAATATAATATGTAGAATATAGATAGTTAGATATAATAATCATGAAATAAATGTCGAAAATTAACAGATATTAAAAAAATAAATATAATATATAATATATAAAAATAAATAGACACGGCGATAATCAAGTTTATTCATTCAATCAAGGTTAAAACTATGAAAATAAACTCAACCCGCTGTTGCTCAAAATTATTAATTAAAATATACACATCACAATCAACTATTTAACTACAATACAAGTATGAAGTAATTAATCCCGTAATTAGCTAACCTGCTTCCTACAAGTTACAAAATATATACATTATATTATATAATGCACGTGTATTATGTATGATAATAAATAATAATACATGTTAATAGAAATATCATGACAACTTATTATAACGCGAAAACTATAGAATATTATCGGTTACTATACGCAATTTGGTCGAATATCGGTCTAAATTTTTAATTCGACTACATCGACGTATTTTCAGGCGTATCCACAAACGTGATCATCGGAATTGGAATGGACGAGTAGGACGTTCGACAACTGGACAATAATTGTGATTTTATGTACAATTTTTTTTCTCTACAAATAAGCCTTCACCAGTTGCTGATCAGTATATACGTGACACGGTACGGACAACCGATTGTTCCGGTTAACTAATCGTTCACATCAATCAGTTGCAGCCCTTAGATTTCTCATTGGCTCAAGGCCATAACGCTCCCAACCTAGTTTACTATTTTCGCGTGTACATAAACTATATATTGATGTTACAATACACACACATATATTATATAAATTTGTGTGTATGTAGGGGGTTATACGTGGCACCGGATGAGCCAGTCACGACGTAGATCTCACGAACGTTCGTTTTTATTTTATTATAAATATTTTTTCTTTTTTTTTTTTTTTTTGGGTCATCACACCTCTGAGAGGCCGTTACCGTTTTGGCGCTGCATATTATTTTGGCTATATTATTATTTATTATGTATTATATTATATACACTGACGATTAACGTTGATAATAATAACATTGTGTGTACTGTGTACATACTATGTATATTATTATATATATTATATACCTATATGTAATGTACTACATATACTGTAATACTATATATAATTATATATAATACTGTATACTAAATGTATGCACATATCGAGCTGCAGGAGTGGCAAAAATTATTTGTTCGTTGAAGATCGAGTAAAATAATGATACATAATATTTTAAAAACACGTCGACACCACGGCTGTCCTCGAGGTAAAAACCGTAACGATCGTTGAGATGAATACAAATCCTGTAGTAAGTTTTCATGGGGATCGACTTTTTAACATATGATAATATACAGTATGGGCGTGGTGACGTGACGTACATCCTGCGAGGATTTACGATATGTGTTTATTATATATATAAGTAATGACGTGGTACAGGAGTACATTGATCGCAAGGGACCATTTTGTATAATCAGATGAAATATACAATAATAATATGATTAATATGAACTCTGAATAGACAATGATTTGTTTTATCCGATATTACAATAATTTTTGAAAATCGATACATATTTCTCAGTATGCCTATATTTTAGTTATACATTATTATTCTCAACCATGACATAATATATATAATGATAAAACTTAAAGTTATCCGCTTACCTGGACTTAGGTACGACCGTGCTGTTTGCTCGCCTACAAGGTTGTGTCTTGGATGCTGGCGAGGAGTGCGATCCACCGCCGCCACCCTGCAGCTGCAGTCTCTGGTCCGCCCGGTGTTGAGCGCTTTTGTCATGTGCGTTGAACGAGTGCCTTCGTCTGCCGTCTTCAGCCGCAGTACTGTGGTAAGTTCCTCCACCACCACCTGATGCACCACTGGCAGAATTTACCTTATAAGTCTCACGTCTAAACTCCCGAAGCCAGCGGGTGAACGCACCGGCACCACCTCCGCCGCCGACATTTGAATCCTCCCTGTGAATAAAAACGTACTCTATTAGAAACGGAATTTACTGTACAAGATTATATAGAAAAAAAGGTAAATAATCGCGCATAGAAGTATATATTTTGCTGTTATGCATGAGAATTTGGGAGGTAGCAATGCGCATAAAAATACTAACACGCTAACCGACTTAGGAATTTAAAAATAGTAAGAATATCTACACTGAAATCAAATTATTTAAATACTAGTGTTAATATAAATGAAATGTTTTAGTTAAGCGGTGTGTGATTTATTTTGATCCTGCAGTACCATCTCCAAATGTATATTTGTTTCGATTTTCTATGATGCGACATCCACCAAAAGGTTATACATATACTTATATATTATTTATAATATATTAATATATATAATAAGTGAAACGCTAAATCCAAACTCTAAGTGATTTAATAAATTTCACAGAATACGAGTGTATAATTTACTCTACGTAAAAAATCGTTGTCTTCGTTACATTAGTCTACAGACATTATTAGACCACTATTAATTTGGATTTAAGAATTTAACGGCCCCTCAGGTAATACACACTACCACGCTGATCTAGTTGGAAATTTTATGTCGAGGGCCGAACTGATTTGTTCAAAAAATATGTATCTAGTATAAATAGCTGGTATGCGTGTCTATTATTCTACTTTGTAGAATTACTTACTAAAGGTACTTAAGTATATTGTCGTACAACGTTTTCTTAAGTAAAACACATTTTTATATTTTTGTGGGTATTAAGTTGTTTTGGTATAATGCGTCTCATATTATGTACAATGCACATATAATATTTATATATAACGTATATAAGTATATATTATACTTGTTTATAGCCAGTAATGCACGCATCTGAACGTGCACGCCGCGCCGGGCGTATATAATTAATAGATATTTCTCGCTACGGCTCGAGGTCTCGCGGATTGATAATACTTGTGATTAAATAATTAGAGTACCAGCCGTTATTATATACTTATTACTTATATAGAACACGCAAAATAGATATTATATTAAATATTGTATATATAGGTACCTACATAAAATGTATGTGTATATCAAGAGTATCAAAAAATATTTTTTCTGCAGAGAGGGGCTATATTTTGTGCGCGTGTAAAAAAAAATATTGTACAGGTAATACTTAATTTCGAATATTATACTTATGCGACGCTGCGGGCCTTGATTCAGACGCTATGCGTACTTGTATCGACCGTTCAGTCGAATTAAACCCGAGGACGAGTATATATCTCAAAGTCTCAAACATAATATTATGTACAGCCGTAAGTCGTAGGTACATATGAACCAACTGACGTATTGCAGTTAAGTATAGTATTATCATTAGGTATACACGTTTTCCTAGCCTTATACACAAATTTTTTTTTGCGCACCTTTTGTCTGTCTATTTACAATCTACACTGTGCACACTATATTGAACATAAAATATAACATTCTAAATTCACTGTAGGTATAATTATATATACACCTATTATAGTCTGTTTTATTTCATAGATTAAAAATTATATTACCGGTATTACGCACTGCTCAGTATTATGGAGTATTGGACACATAAAAAAGCGTTTCTGCGAAACCTCATGGTTTAATATGCTTAAATAATAAATTATACTATTAAGCGATTACGCGAAGGTCAAAAATGCAGAACTGTCCCGAGAGCACGTCTTAAGAAATATATGTATTTGCGAGTATATATGTACACGCGACAGATTGATTTTCACTTCTTTCGATCTTTTGTCGGAACTAACCACTAATAATAATTTATTATAATCGACAATCCCAATACGGCAATCGATATCACCGCCGCAGTATTTGAAAAAAATATCAATGCAATATTTATAACTCGAAAAATACATATATGTCGAATTAATTTTGACCTCCCTTAAAATTCGAGTTATTGATACCCGACTGTATGAATAATGCTTATTAAATGGCGATTGTAAAACTTTATTAATTATTTGAGTACTTTCAAAACACAAAATACTTAAAAAAAATATACATCAAGTACAATGTACAAAACGCATCTCAAATACAATCAATTGAAACACTACTGGTCATGTCCGTGTACAATATATGGCTATAAAAAAACATAGTATACAAGTGCACACGGTGTAGACCAATTATTTTCATATTATAATGTACAAATAATAATATTAAACGAAACCGCGGGTCATCATTTCATCGCAGCAGCAGCATACGACGGACGTTTCGCGATCGTGATGTCCGATTGCAAAAACACGAATATAACAATCAATACAGACTGCTGCAATAGTGCAATATATACAATTCTGCTGTGGACTCTATGCGTTATTATTGAGAAATTAGTCGAGTATAGCATGTACATTTATATTATGTGTACGCGGAGATAGTAATTTAATTTTAATAGTCCTATACCTATGTGTGTATTAAATACAGTCGAACGGACCGTCAAAATATATACTATTATAATGACGTTTTACTTCCACCACCCTCCACCACAGTATACCCAATACGATGAAAAACGAATATAATTATACCTAGTACGACAGGACATCATTCATACAAACGCGTATTTTGTTTTTCAATTATTACAATACATCTGTTATAATATTATATATATATACATATATTATTCTCGGTTAGTTTTTAATTGCTCGGAAATAGCATATATAAGCGCATCGCGTATTTTCATAGTCACAGACAATTAATTATATCAATAGTCGCGCAAACCTATTATATATATTGCGTTTCGTAAGATGAGCACATCATTATATTTTGTATCGGAATATACGATAACATCGTCGTGTATAACATAATATACCGCCGCCGTGTTGAGCGTACGCAATTTTCGACGTATAGCACAAACCCCGTGCGTATATATGTTTCTTGAATCTCGAAGATTTTCGTAAGATACTCGGCAATCACAACTCCGTGTAATCATAATTATTATACGTGCCGCACAATCGCGGCTGGTCGACAATGCGGATTTATATAATAGTCAATACTAGGACACGAAACATATATAGGTATATATACCGTGCTCGATTGTCAAACAAAAATCTCGCGAAGATATTGGATAGTCATTTTTTCTCTCTTTTTTATTATTATTATTTTTTATTTATTTATTTATTATTTTTTTTTTTTTTTGGCGCCTATAATTTTCCACCATAGCCTTCGCCGTTCGATACATTATTGTCATTACATTGTACACACAATATTTTTGCAACATGGGTGTTTGTGTAATAATATATAACTCAATAATCCGACCTTCTCCATCACTATCTTTCTCGTTCCCTCTCATTCACTCTTTAGTCTCTCTCTTTTTTACTCTCTCTCATTCTTCTATATACACCAGCAGCAGCACACGCAGTCTTTCTGTTTCCTTTATGTCTGCAGCGCCACACCGAAAGTCGGTCATTCGTTTCCAATTCACGTTGATTTAATGGACATCGATTTGGTCGCGAGACGTTTGCCATTATGGAAAAAACACGAGTCGCGAACAATTTATTAGACAACGAGATTTATTGTAAAATACCATTTGGAATATTTTTATTGTATATTAATATTTATAGTATGCAAGTTTTATATAGGTTTACTAGCGTTCTATGTGTGCGCGCAATAATATATAATATACGATACCTACATATTATATTGTATATGTATAGGTATACATAGTTGCCCACGTGCTATTCAACCAATATATTATTAGATCTTGTTATAGCATAATATTTTTGTAGCCACCATCGCGTTTAGTCCTCCGCCAAGTACCATATTATACTATGCAGCCACAACTTCCACCTACTTTTGCATAATATTAAATATATCACTGTTACGCCGTGTGCGTGTGGTCTGCAGGCGCTGTGAACGCGTATATAGGTATAAGTTGTATAACATGCGATCCGGTGATTTTGATTTAAAATTTACTAGTTGGTCATATCTATATTGATTGAGACATTCGATACTTTGAATACGAAATATATGCTAAAGAAATTAATGGTGATTTAGTGACTACATTTGGACACGAAAAGGTATTAAAGTGACAAACTGTGAAGACAGAAAAAATACATTGGCACTCATTATACTCAGGTAAAATTTGATATAACGACTATAACATTGAGCCTGCGATAAAATTAGTATAATAGATATAAATAATCAACGGCGATTGGCATTACACGTCTTCTCTATTATAGTTTATACGAAAGTCTAGTCAGAAAGTATCCAGACTATTGTTGAATTAAACGTACCCGTTAAATAATTTAAAAAATAAATAGTTCTCCATAAAGACTGTGTTCAGAAAGGGAAAACTAGAACTATGGACCTAACTTCTCTGGTTCGCTCTGCGCTATTTACGAGACACTGTACGAAGAAAAAGATTCGAGCAGTTGGAAATGTATCGTGTTGCAGTAATGCAGTGTTTGCACATATGTGTTGTGCAGCACTATTCGGCCAAAAATAAAAACAGACCGTTAGTTTTCCTCAACCCCAATATTCACCAGACTTAGCTCAGTGTGTGATTTGTTTTTGTTTCCGATGATGAAAATAGTATCAACGTTTTCGAGTTATGGTCTATGGATGAAGTAAATAAGTATATGATTTATAATATGTCTATAGCTAGGTTGGTATAAAATCAAAAAAAAAACTCAAAAATCAATTAAAATGTTTTTTATTAACAAAATAGGGACGCTATATGCTACAAACAAGCAAAAGGTAGCATCTGGAACCGGAGTCCTTCACCTTTGGCGTACCACTTATACCTATATTAAAGTATATTATGTATAGACTATAGGTACATAATATAACGGACTCGACGTATGAGTAATCACACGTGTATCGTTATATACCCATCAAGCATTTGTGTGTGTGTGTGTGTGTGTTACTGTGTAATAGTTATAATACGAATAATATATAGGTGAGGATATTGCACGTCGCGGAGCGCGCGTGTTGTTTTTGTTCATGATGGCTCAGCACTAACAGTGTACTGCAGCAACAGTGTTTTCAAAGTTTTCGTTTTTTTCGTCTTAGCATTGTTATACTAATACGTATAACACACACACATTATTATCGTATAAACGCATAATACTTTCTATACGACGTTTCGGGCGGGCGTGGAATGATGAAGATTATTATAGGTGTATAGTATACACATACCTATCCATCGTCCATCATCATTACGGTCGTCAGGTGTAAACGTGTGGTCAACGCACTTTGGGCCTTGACAAGGTCATCTGCGGCAACGGTTGCAACCACCACCGCCGCCGCCCAATCCATATATAGAAGCTGTTGCAGTAGAAGTAGCGGCGGTGAGAGGTCTGCAATGATGGTGGTGCGGTCGAGAGGACGATACACAATATTATGATTGTACCTATATGTACAATAAATGCTCAGCGGCGTGACTACCGTATAGTTACGTCTTACGTGGGCCCGTGCAAGACCTCAAATTTATATTTTATACTAACCTAACCTACAACAGGTGATTCACAAAGCATGCTCACCCCTATTTTTTCTTTAATATAGTGGATAGAATTATTTAGATTCTGGTTTTTGGTATTTTTAAGTATGCCTAAGGTGTATCATTTCAATTATTTAATTTATTTTATATCATTTGGTGTTCGAAGAATATATTATCGTGGCAGTACCTACAAACTTTTTTTTTAAGTGAAAACTAACCAGCTTTTTTTTAAAAAATATTGTTACAAATAATAAAACGTCGATAGATTAATATAAATTACTTAAATATTCATATTATCGTATATCAGTATATCACATTGTATTATACAATTATTTATATTAGATATTATCTCTTAGTATTTTTTTTATCTCTCTTCAACTTTGAACTATAGTGACTTGATTGAGCCGTATAATATGTTTTATATTGTGTATAATAAAAATGTGATGTATGATACGGCGGTGCTCGACATCGATAAGTCATGGATGATACTTATTAATTTGCCCTTCGTTTATACTTGTGGTACAGATTCTAGTATTTTACGCCCTATATATATTTTATTTCCGACTGCTCAATAATAATAATAAAAAAAACTGCGAATTGTTTAAAATGTAAATTGTGAAACTTAAGTCTGAAATTCATTCTTAAAGTTGAAAACAAATAATAAAAACTCAATGACCTGTATTTACCATGATATAGGTAGAGGTACTTATTCAAATATAATATAATGCTATAAATAAGGAAGTAAAAGTTATTAATACGCTTAGGTAGTTAGGTATTGATAGTAAACAATATAACAAATAATAAAGCGCATATTAATTACAACAATAATTAAGGTACTGTAAATGTGCCGCAACGAATACCGGTAAAAAATTATGTTCCCGATGAAAAAACAAAGTTTTACTGTATTACTCGTATATGGTATATATTTATTATACAGCAATATTTATTAATAATATTATAAAATGTTGATTAATAATCAATTAATTTAATAAGTACCTCATTTGTATTTAGTTTTGTACTATAATGTGTTCTTAATGTGAGTTTTACGACCGTATTAAAGTTTATTAAAAAATAATAATTTATATTATTTATTAAAATGAGTACCTACATTTCTAAAATAATATGTAGGTATTGAGTACTTTTTTTCTTTGCATTTAATATAGTATAGTTTGTGATTATTATTATAATATACAGTGAAGTTATCATTTTTATGTCTGCGCAATACATCATGTCGACTATACTGTTATTATAGTAAAATTTATGCAGATTTTGAAGGCTTATTCATATGTAGGTATATGATGTATTCTCTTTTTTTCCGCGGCAACCAAATTTTATCGGATGCGGATGTATCTGTATATAACAACTGCTGGTGTCATCTATATGTAACCAGTGTAATATAATATTGTTAGGCGAGCACGTGCATGAATCGTTGGTTAACGTGCGACTTCTCCGTAACAAATACCGTGATTGGTCAACTTGCTGTACCTACGAGGAAAACCGGATGAAGAAACGGAAAACGAGCACCGGAGTCAACACAACGTATATAATCGAATTGGCGAGAATTTGTGTAGCTGTGACGTCGGAAATAACTATAATAATGTGCTTTTGTTTGCAACTCGGTCCATGCGAATTATACGATAATAACTGTATGCGCGAGTAAAAATATTATGAATAGGTATACAGAATAACAAGTATCGCGCACAACTCCTAGTTATCGAAACTACTATAGACACATAAATCTTGCTCGCGGATAAGGGTATTACTAATTATTATTATTGAACGAAAACGATTTGAAACAGGTATCGACCTACATTATATTACAACAATACAATAAGGATTGCAATACTTAAATACTTACAACGTATCACGATATACAATAAATATCGGTCGTATATAGTATTAGTATTTTAGTAAACGAAAAATAAATAGGTAATAGATAAAAAAAATGATATAAAAGACTTAGTATTGGATTAAAAAATAAAAACTGTTTTTAGTTGTATTCTATAGTAAATATTAACAATTGAATATAATTAGTGTAATTGGTTAAAGATATCATACACTGACTTAAATTATTATTATAAAATATGTAATATGCCAATATAGCCGGAGCAGATTGCACAAGCTTTTCGACAACCGTGTTATGTCTAACATTATCAAACACGATAATACAATAAATCCAAGTACATCATTGTACAATACTGCACATTTTCCATATACACTAAGCATAAAACCTAATCTTGTAGAAAACCTTAATTTCATTGTTTGTCTCATATATCAAGATCGATTCTATTATGAACCATTCGTCCATGAACCATATAATATAACATACATAATAGTAGAGCCCAGATTCAAAAATTCTTAAAATTTTACGCTGAAACTTATGTAAATGATATAGAAAAATTTTAACTTTGGGCCTTTTTAACACTTCGCTGTAATTAAATTAACAACAATTCAAAAACAAAACATCAAAATTATCACACATATTATAAATAAATACCTATAATGGAAATAAAAATGATGTACCGATTTCCCAACTATGATCAATTAATATTTATTTGTTATAAAATTAAAAAAACTGTATGTGATTAAGTTTTCACAGAGATTTGACGTGTTATGTACTTATGTGTACATGATATTCACACTCTCCTTCAGAGTAAACCATTTATAATATACGTATACATATACAATATACATATACATATAAATATTCAATTACGTGTTCCTATAAAATATATAATACTTGTACCACTTGACTGGGTCTCATCTGAAATTTTGTCTATTAGATAATATTCTGTCATATACTGATATACCGGCCCGTATAATATTTTAAATAGTTTCTATCGTTTTGCTAGGCGTCATAGTCCAAATATTATATATATATATATATATCAAACACCGAAATCGCAAGGACGCCAGACTGCAGTTGCATTGTGTGTGTGTAAATGCATATATATATATGCATGTATATTGTGTCTACTACGTTCTACGTGCGGTATGCCGTTGTCTATATTATTTTTTAGAGAGACATTCGTGTCGTACAAAAATCTCAAGGATACAGTTTTATCTTCAGATATACCTATAGATACAGACAGTACATTTTTTTTCCGAGTGGACGGTTCGGCACACGAAAATATACTCCAGTGGATATTCCGATAAATAATATTATTCTACAAGTAGGTATATACTATATAGATTATAGGTATAGTATAGGTAAAGATAATATATTTGCCGAAAAAAATATGCATATCGGACGGCTATATAATTCTGTAGTGGATAATATCAAAAAACGTGTTTTACCGTCGTGTAAACGTGTGATCTTCATTTTTTCTTTTGGCTCGTTAAACACGTTTAACACTCTTAAATAATACGTCTTAGCACCAAAATAAAAAAAGGTTATTTTTCAACCGTTCTTTAAAAAATTATGACAGTCTCCTTTGTACACAAAAGAGGTCTTATTTCCCGACATGACGTCCAAGATGCATATATTATATAAACTATACATGTATTATACATGTATATGAAACTATGTATAATAGGTACATGAACCGTATCCGGTTACTTAGAATTTTTAAAGTGGTCGAATTCGTTGCGCTGAGGGTGAAATATGATAATCGGGATCACAATATCATAATATAGTATGTTCGACATTTTTTTTATGTATAGGTATATGTACTGTACATAGATATCCGTACAAACAAAATATCGTTTTATTGATTTCGTATTTCTTGCGGTCAACTTTACGAGGTGAAATGTGTATGGACTATGGAGCTGTGGAGGTGGTTAGTTTTGGTAATCTCGCATAACAATAGTTAGTTGTCACTGGACGGTTTCAACGTGTTCCAACTTTCGAGACTGCGAGAAGGCGCGATAGAGTTTCTCACGACATTATAAACAAAGTTACGAAATCCTTTAATTGACCATTAGAATTAAACAAGTAAAGTGATGTTGGTTTATTCATAATATACAAACATTAAGTGCTCGTTTCATGTATAGGTATTTGTATTTGTCAATAGCTTAGAAAACGTACGTACACAATCGAGCGGACAATGTAATAAGAATCGCGGTTGACGTTTGAGGCAATGAGGCTGCAGGGAAACGATCACGTCATGATAAGATATACTAACAAATAATTAGGAAATCAGATTTGTTGAAATATCGTACAAGTGTACAACTTATATCAGTTATACCAAATACCAAAATTATTATTTTAGTAAAAGTATATTGTATGTAGTATACTATCTACACTCAACTCGGAAATTTGTATATATATTATTTTTATATTTAACTCTAAAATATAGTCACAAACAAAACTAACTGGTGTTTCTTGCAAAGGTTTTTAATTCGAATTTGTGTACTATTATACCACCACATTGATCAAACAAAATATATGTAAGATATGGGACTATTATCTCTTATGGAAGTAGAATCGGTGTGAGAACCTTGAATACAAAAATTATGGAATGTAAAAATGTCGAAAGTAAAAAAAAAAACGTAGAAAGTAATTCAGATAAAATATAATATAACATTCAGGTACTCCAGAAGACTATAAAATGAATGGACCGTAAAACGTTATTGAACACAAAACCCTACACCGGCTATTATTTACTATGGTGGGAGTCATCAGTCTGTAGCAAAAAAAAACAAACCCGAAGCTATACATTTTGTTGTATACAACTGACAAGGGATTGATATGGACACTTGGCAGCCATATTTTGGTTATGGTCGCGACTCGTGAAGCCATTAATTTTGGTACAGTATCTGTGGAGGATATTGTTTACATAATTCTGTCGCCAAAACTGTTGTTAACTCCAGTCCAGTCTGATCCCACAAATATAATAATAACAAATAAACGATGCTACAGCCTACAGGTACGTATAATCTGCAAAGACTGACTATTATTGGTATAGGTAGTTAATATAATATAATATAATATAGTATATACCTACTAATATGTTATTTTAATTATCGTTTCTGTAATGTTTTGTATTGTGGATTAATAATAATAATAAACCAAACCTTCGTGTCATCTAATCTATTAAATAGAGTTAGGTATAATACCCACTTGTAATGCGTTGATAATCAATAAAAAAATGTTCTAAAACACGTTGTTTTTCCAAAGTTTTTTTCTCATTCCGAAACTATGCTACGTTTATGTCTATATATATAATATATATATTAGATAGAAGAATGTTCTCAAGGATTTCGCGCATATAAAGTATTTGCGTGACTGATATATATTTTTTTTCGATGAAGACGTTTATTTCCAAGGTATGATGTGTATACACGTACGTATTAATATATGAATTTTTTCGGAGGAAAAACCACCAAACAAAGGAATGGTTCGTATATAATATTACAGTGTTATAATATTATTATGTATGTCCTATATTATGCAATATACGATTATAGCATAAAATCCCGTCATCCCCATGTGGAACGATACAATAAAGAGAAAATGAGACTTCTAAACGTGTGTGTATAGTAGGTACGTGTATTAGTACGGATGTACGCCTATATAAGCCTATACAAGTTTACTAATGCAGTAGTCATCAAGGGTAGAGACTGAAAATGTATCTATAGGTGATTAATGATTATGATACTGTCTTTTTAAAATGTCCCTTAATACTGTTGATTTAAAACTATAAGATAACTGAATCTAATTTACATAGGTATAAGTTTATAACTAAGTACCTATACGTATTATATTTTAATATTTTACGCATTACTAAATTAAAAATTAAAACTAGGTACAACAATTGTCTTGATAATTCGACACAAATACGAGACCACATAAACTACTTTTAGAATTTTTCAGAGCATTATTATCATTAAAGTTAAATATTGCAAAACAAAAATTGGACTATCGACGGATAAAATTTTTTCTTTGTGTAAATAATGTACTTTGTACCTATATAAATTTTACTACAGGTATTCAGCTTTTTAAGGCTATATAGATTTAGTCGTTAAAGTCATTATTAAAATGTAAATTGTCTGTCGTGATATTGAAATCTATAGGACTAACATAAAAATAATTATCACGATCCTTCGAGAGTGAAAAAAAATCGAAAACTATATTAGGTATACAGAACACGCCTACATTCCGGTGCACAAATGCGTATCGTATGTAGGTATATACAGATGTACAATGTTGAGATATATAGACACGGCGGTATATCGTATATGTATAGTTGGGGACGTGGTTTCCGAAAAGATTTCTGAATCGAAAACTTCAGCTGGTACGGAAACGAGACGTGACGGTGCCACAACGAATAGTGGTGTAGAGGTAACAGGATGATGGTAATGCGTATCTAAATACTTTGCACCATGTGCGTGCATACAGAGCGATAATAATACGACATAAGAAGTTATAATTATATCGACACGAGACGACTCATTATAGATTGTATAAAAAAAATCTGAATAATTTAAAACATTATGGTCTTTAAAGTTTAAATATAGATATATTATGCTTAAAAATTGCATAAATCAAAATTTAAATAAATTTATAATTGGAAAAAAATTTAAACATGTGGATACTTATATTGAATCACCCTGTATATAATATTTTGTAGGGGACGTGTCACGCACGCGTTGTCGTCATCGACGGACACGAATTTCCCATAAGGTCCTCCGACTGTGCTCTGCCGACCGGATCCGTATAGGACGTTATATAGGTACCCATAAATGCTGTGCCTAAACATTATATAATGTGCTGGATGAGAGCACGCATACGTCGACTGCAGTGTATGTATATTATATATAATATACATTTATACATATACGTATGTACATATAATATAATGTACCTATATATAGGAAAGATCATAGGTATCGGCGCGTGAAAGATGAACGAACCACGGACGGCGCACGCCGCTGGAGTTAAAATATAAAATATAATTTATTCTCACTATATATATATAGTTAATATAATATAGTGTGTCCCAAAAGTCCAGTATCGTCTTAAATATCTCCGCGGTAAGTCAAAAATAGTTTAATGTGGTTTTTATCGTAAATTTAAACTTTTAAATCGGAATTTTTCAAAGATTTCTGTTGAAAAGAGTAATAACACCATTTAATTAATATATTAGATATTGATTTACTCCGAAGATAATTTGAGAGGTGATTTGGAACTTTTGGCACATACGTATACATGGATTATTTATCTAGTGTATATTATTATATGTAGATACCCTACGTATTGTATGACGAACGCGGTGATGGTTGAACAAGTTTGGTATGATAGCCGAGAATTTTGGAGTGGAATTGTTTTTTTTTCGAAAACCTTTTTTTTCTTTTTGAACTCTAAGACTGCGGAAGAGAAAAAATCACATCGTCCGACGTTGCGGTCGGGCAGCTCCGCAGCACGAGACACGTGTATTATATAAATCACGTTCTGCTATGATTATATATATAATACATATAGTAGGTATGCAATAACTATAATAATATGTATAGATATTAGATGCGGCCACCACGGGATTTGTAATAATAATATTGTAAATATACATAATATTATGTGTGTATGAGATATAGAAAAATTATAATTACAATCGGCTGACGATCCGACTACTACATACTATTATTATTTATTATGTTATATAGGTAGTATTACTGTATTAGTATAATATATTAATATGTAGAAACGCGCACGCGTGTTGATTACCAACACGTCTTTCGTCTATTTCTTCGGTTCGTTTTTCGTTTTTTTTATTTGTCGTATTTTATATGTTAATAATAATAATAATAATAATAACAATCATAATGCCATATTATTATATGGGTACGCGCGCGCCACTTGCATTGTATTCCACGCCTGCGCACTCCTTGGGTCTTGTATATAAGTATATTATAATGATATATTTATTATTATATAGTCGTCGGAATTCGTCCGGCCGACGAAATTATTTATTACAGAACGGTGACGCCGCCATTGGTGCCCCATGACGTCCGCGGAATAACGCATATTTGAGCATAATAACATAATATTATAGTTTACAGAGCGTATTATATTATTTAGGAGTATATAAGATATGGTGTACTACGTTCACGCGAATTACACACTGTTGACGTTTCCACGGTTTGTATAAAAAAAAAAAAAAAATTATAAAAAAAACTTGTATAAAAAGAACGGTGCACGTACAGTATCCAAATTGGTGTGGTTTCGTAAGGCGCATCAGATGAACGAACAAAAAACACGGATATCGGCCATCACCGCGGAAGATTTGAAGAGCAGTTTGACATCGCCGCGTGAACAACACTAACACGATGATATATTTGTTCAATCGCGTAGAGTACGGCCGGACAAAACAAGTCACGAAATGTTGGAAAAAAGCCACACGAAAAAATTGTTTTTAAAATTCTTATTTTAGAGTTAATTTTAATGTATAAACAAATCTTTTGAATAACCTACATGGCTACTACATAATATTAATGGTATAGCTCTGCGTCTGGATCAACTGGATCAATATTTACTCATATCTATTCTTTGGAAACTACGGCCGAGTGTTTTAATTGCACATTAAGTCGTCCAATCAAAAAAATCAGTACTGGCTAGGTCGGGGGACAGATCAGTGTAAGGTGGATATCACAATTTATAACATTCTGAATACATTATAGTCTATAAAATATATTGTGTGCACGTTTGGATACCGCCATAACGCATTACGTAGGTACAAATGTATAGGTACGATTAATGTATAAGTTGGATGTATTATAGTACATAGATTTTCCGTAAGGCAAATTATATTCTGAACAGTTTTAGTTACGACTGCAGCAGGAGATCAAGTTCCTGGAACAACAAATAAAACTGTTGTGTGGCTACTGGCTATCCGCAATTTGTTTTAATGGCACAGATGTTTAATTTTGTAGTCACTATAGTTTATTATAATTACATCGTATAATAGCATAGTAGCATACTATAATATACGCATTATGTATTTGACCAAAAAACTAAACATAATCTACAATGTGTTGGTACCTTAATGCCTAATGGAGTATATTTTCCTGATTATAATCAGAGAATTTAACGTAGATACTAGGTATACGTTTAAATAATAATTATAAATACGCCGAAATCTCTGCAAAAACCGAATACCTATATTGTAGCAATGTAGCAACATTTTTATGCAATTATTATAAACTACCGTCTATTTATTTTTAACGAAATTGAAACTGTTGCTGAGCAGAAGGAAAAATGTGTGTTAGAATTTTTTTAAAACTTTTCGATAATTAGGCCTTTGATTCACTGCAGTGAACCATTAGTCGAAAGCTACCTATTATATATTTATACATGGAATTTAAGTATAGGTATATTACAGAAATAATGAATGGATAGCGACAATAATAGAAGGAAAAATAAAAGGAAAAGCAGAAAGAGGTAGACCAAGAACATCACCATTTATCAAACAGATCATAGACGATATAGGGAAAACCAACTACAAAGATTTAAAAGTAGCTGTAATGGATAGGGATAAGTGGAGAGCCATCAAAGTCATTTAACCAATCTAAGGATTGAAAAAAAAATATATATATAATACAGCAGTCATAGTCGCCAGTCGCTTATAGGTATACTTGGAAAATGTCGTGTTAATCATCTAAATTAATCGTATAAGATTTTTGATACTATTTAAAAGTCTATATTATATTATACTCATTGCATAATGTTATTAATTATAATTTGTAAATTATACCACCTATGTATATTATAGTATATTAGTATATAGGTACCTATTATATTATTATGTCAAGGTATTATGTATGAAAATAAATTGTAAATGAAGGTTTATTTTAGGTTCTAGGTATAATTTGACAGATCAGTTTAATCTAGTATCTAAGTGATTATATCAATAAAAAAATTTGGAAATAATAGATTTTATCATATTTAATTTTTTTTTTAAAGTGTAATAGTTATACATTTAATTATAATGTCTTAATACAACAAAAAATAATAAATAATTGATCTTATGAAAATTCCATTTGTTAATTAATTATTTGTATGGGTACTGTAAAGATTAATATTTATTTTTATATAACATATGTAAACTAAGTTATTAAATTAAGTAAGAAATATATAAGAAAAAAAAACTTCAGTCTCAAAAGTGTACTTAAATCTGCCACTAATAAAGATATTACACTTAGAGCAACAGAAGACAGAAAAAAAAAAATTAGTTAAAAATAAAAATAATAAACGTTATTGTAATATCATTTTACAACTATAATGTTATTAAATAGTGTAAAAAACTCGTTTAACATCCAAAACTGTCCATAGCTAACGAGAATATCCGGTTAAAACGCGTTCTAGCAATTTTCCCATTTTAAAATGAAATAATATTATCACAGAACATTCACGTTAATCATAACAATATAATATACAACATCGTCGACCGCGACAGGTATATTATATTTGAATATAATCGTAATAATACGACAAGTATTTTAACGAAATTATAAGTACCTATAATGGTTGTATAGTGAGCAGGTTAGGTGATGTGAACAAAAAGAGCTAGTGCAAACATACAATAAATGCAAGTGGTAAAAAAAAACCGAGAAGAATAGTTTACATATATTTTTAAGTTTAACTTAATTCGTCCCTGATGATAAATAAAACAGAGCGGTTTCTTAGATATTAGATCTTAGATCTTTCTATAGATATCTCTAATATACCTACTGGCTGTGTGAACATACGGCCTTACGGTGTAAACTTAAAAGCAGTATTCATTTTTGTGTACATTTATTATTTATAAATATATTATTATTCTATACTCCAGCTCTTGCGTGTTCGTATATACACGCATTACACACTT